>ML409000.1:82765-107040 GCA_005239525.1 Nicotiana knightiana
GTCTTTGGTATATCTATACCTTCAGCAGTCTTCATCATGGTAGCTAGAGGACAATCAGTGACTATGTCTCAGAGTTTATAGTCTTTTCCAATCAGGTGGTCCTTCATCCTGTTTTTCCACCAAGAGTAATACTGGCCATTGAAGAGTGGTGGCCTTGCAGTTGATTGACCTTCCCAATTTCCAGGTGGTGCAATCATCTTGATCTTCTCCAAGGTGTTAGCCTTTCAAGGATAACCTACTCTGATACCAATTGATATTTTAGACGTCAATACCACACAATTATATAAGTTAATTGTGAGGTACCCAATTTTTCGAGTGCTTTCTCAATAGAAGAACCTGGTTTTTCTTGGTGAACTGTAGCCTTTGTGTCGCACAATAATTCTGCTTGCAAAATATCTCTGGGAAATTTGCTTTCAGATTTTGATTCACTTCAGCTTTTGTGCGTTGAGAATTCCAGCAGAAATACATCGAGTATTTATAGAGTCAATTGTTGAGCTTGTCGTCCAATTCTAGTCCAACTCTACTTGGGTGAACAAATTCATATCAAACTCAACTTCCTTTCTTTGGTTACTTTCCTTGCTGAATTCGACTTCAATCTTCTCATCAGTTTACAACCTTTTCGCATTAGGAGACAATCTCTTGGTTCATTGATATTTCACATTCACAAATATCTCCTATGCATATACGGTTCATGTGCCTGCTATTCAGTTCAAGATATGTGCTTTGATGGACCTGGTTCAACTGGTCAGTCGTTTGTCAATCTTCAAAACTATGCAGTGACATGGGTCAACAGAAAGCACAACATTTTCCGGCATTGGAGCATCAGCGACTCGGTCAGGGTTAGAAGAAGTACTGGCCATCGCTTCGAATGATTACACAGATAGTGGATATAGAGAAAGAAAGGTAACGGTCACAGGGATTGCCCGCGAAAAAAGAAATGTGAACTGGGAGGGAAGAGCAAATGCTTTTAAGATTTTCTTGAGAACGATTTGAGAAATGGTGCATTCAAATGAGAAATTCTCCTATTTATAGAGACATAAATACGCCAGTTTGAGAAATGAAATGCCGCCTTTTCCAAAAAGTAACGGGAGAGGCGCGGGAAACGATGCGACACACAACGAATGTGTGCCATAATAACACCTGACGAATTTAATGTCATTTCAACTGACACACTGGTCTGACGACTCTCTCGAAACATCATATTGCCGCCCCATTGAGAAGTGCTCGCCCATCGCCCAAAACACTCAGATTTCTCAAAGTGTTCGAATTGACGAGGTCCGCCTATCGTGCTTGCCCAAAGGCGACCCCAAATAGGCGGAGGTACTAACTGTATGGGTCGAAATCTGACCACGTGAGAATGGCCTAAAAAAGGGAATGGAAAGAAGGTAATTAAGCCATGGTTGTGTACACAAGACACCGTAACAACGAGCGTCACAACCACGGTCGAAGTCGAATCATCAGAAGGCCTTTACGGCGTAGCACATGCTATGGCACTTATGGAGCTCGACCTGAAGCGCCAACAGCAGATTATAGTACACCGGTCAAGGACCGTTGGATAAGGTATAACACCTAGTACATATACGGGTTAAGAGAATGATAGAAGGGGTTTTTTCCGATTCTTTCTTCTTCTTTTAGAACTTTCTCTAAGAGGAGTCTATGGGCAACTCGAGAGAAGGCCCACAACCTTATTCCACATCTTTGTAATCTTTCTCATGAAATCAGTAGAGATGCAATAAGTAGCTTTAATGAGATACTTTCTTGCTCTCCTTTATCATGTACTATAGAATGATTATATTGAGAGTGCAAGCCCATTATTTTTGTTTAACATCTTCGATAATCTTGACAATTTCGCAAACTTCACTATTTTCGATTTGCCCTATTCAATACTCCTCGATCTGGAGCTAATTATCTTTAGTTAGGATCTATCCCTATTTTACTTATTAATTCGTTTTAAGAAAAGGTTATTACTTTTTTGATAAAATAATAATAGTTACGGTTAGAGTGGCTGTATATTTAATTTCACGACCAGTTCTTTTCCACAGGTAACTAATCAGGAGGGAAATTACCAAATTAAAAGAAAGGAAACGCTATCACGGTTCTCGTGGTGCTCGCATTACTCTTATCATTGGAGAACAACAACTCCTTGCTTCGATCCAAAATTTAAATTTTAAGGGTTCAACATTTAAGATTTTAGTTTTAACCCATTATATATTTAAAATTATGGGTTCATATCTATTATTTTTACAATTTTAATAAATTTTTACACATAAAATATTTACTCCGCATCGAAAGTTATGAGTTCCTTTCTAACAAACTACCTCCGTCCCTGCTTGCTTCTCCATCTGCGCTCACAAATGCAACATCTTCTCCCTCCAAAATGGTTACTCTCTTTTTCCATAAACATATAATAAATACTAGCAGTGGATTCAAAATTTTTAGTTTAAACGGGTGGGGTAAACTATGACTTCTTACTAATTTGTTGTAGCAATATATGTTAATTTAACTGGGCATAAAGATATATCTTTTGAGAATATTTTAATATGATGCAACATATTAAATTAAAGAAAACGCGACTGAGTTAGCTAAGCTAAAGTAAAACTCAAAACAAAGTCAAAGTTCCCCTTACACGTGTACCTGAACATTTCAAGGCTTCAACCAACTCAATTATTACAGGGTTAGACAATTCGTATTAATACAATGTCACCTAAACGCTTGTAGAAGAAGTGGCGTTTGGCAGCAGTCCATCAGTTTAGGTTATATACATTAAAATATAATAAATGTTTATACTAGTAGTGCAAGTTAACCAATTATAGTATTGTTTTCGCCAATTAGGGCTTGATATTAAAATTGTATGTTGTTGTCGATCAATTTAATCCAATAGTTATCAAAATTATTTGAAATGTTTCAAAATATAAACTCTATTAAAATATAATGTCCGAGATATTATTCTGCATAGAACAAGAAAGGCAATAGTCGTGACCCTTAAAATATGAATAATGCGGCTTTGTGGTTATATATGAATCATAGTATACTAGTAGTAGTTATGATGGCAATTACTTGTCATAATAGATTTAGGAAAAAGATGAAAAATCAATTTTTCACATTGTTTTTGTACTACCTGATATTCCTTTATTATTTCGGCTTCAAACTTGATATGCTTTTACTACTATCTAGCAACAAGTCGTCCCTTATTAAGTGTCGCATTATTGAGACGCTAGCCGTGATTAATGTGTAGTGGGAGAGATTCATAATCATCGTCCAAATGGAGATTCAAAAGCTGAAATTCACAAAGATTGAAGTTATTAATTCAAATTCTTGAACCTTTAGGTGGCCCATTAAGTGTTAATTTCATGGATCATCACTCAATTTCACTTTATTCTATAAACCCAAACCCTTGAACTTGTATCTGCATTCGATATTTGCACCAATGAATGCTTGTAGGGGTGCTTATCAGGCAGATCAGATGTATGTCTAATGATTCGACTTATCGGTTATCGGATTATCTCTTAATGTAGTAATTCGCTAGTTATTCAGTAAGATAATGGGCGGGTTGCTATTAGATTAACGATTATCGGGTAGTTTATCGGCTAAACCAAATAGAATAGTTTTGAACAATCAATACAAAACAGCCAAATGCATAGTTAAAATTATCTTTGTTAGTTTTTGAACAATCAATATCATTAGCATTATTATCCACAAAGTTAATACTATGGCCCAAAGGAATTCAATCCATGACAACTCATAATTCATGAGAAGCCAGAGACGACTGCCATTAGCTACAGACATCAGACAATTCTATCATTCTATGTTACAATTTTGCATGCATTTGCAATTGTTTTGGACTTGAATCTTATATACATAGGGGTAAAAGTGTAAATATAAAAATCATTAACAGGTTAACGGTTTACCTGATAAGAAAATTGAGTAATCCGCCCCCAAATCATTAAGCCGTTAATTATAAAATCTTAATCCGTTCACCATCAATTGCCCCGATAATCCGATACCAATAAGCCAATAAACCATCGATTCGATTCGGTTCACGATTTCGGTCCGATTTTGAATAGGCCTAAATAGTTGTGATCCATCAATTAAAATGCCAGGGGTTGAGAGTCTTCAATAATTGAAGACTAGTAATTAACTATATGGACTCATCTGATCTCAACATCAAGTTTAATTAGGATAGTGATTACTTGCCCCATCTAGCAAACTTTACTCATAACTAATAATCTTCTTTGTAACTCATCATCATAGGGAATTCAAAGTATTTGTGATCATACAGAATTGCAGAAAGAGTTAATAAATAATGTAGGAAGAGGGATAATATAATAGACAAGGATAGAGCACGAAAATTAAAATAGGTTCGCTTTAATCACACAATATCGACCTGCTGTAGTGTATCAAAATATGTACTACTATAATACTAACATCTAGCCACCGCCAGGTACTCCTCATAATGAACAACAAATTACAAAAACTCAAAAGGGAGTCAGATGGGTGTGGAATGAAGAATTGAAAAGGAATATATGTAGTAGCAAAAAATATCATGACACTATATAATATATATCCTAATTAAAGCTTAACCTTTTTCTTGCATTTCTGATCTTGGATTGTCTGGCTAGTAATATTCACAGTAATTCTGCAATTCATCTTCACGACCACATGTTTCTTAATCATCTTCAGCAAATTGACCTTACCACCAACACTTGTGAAGCTATTTATAGTAAGCAAACCAGTGCTTATATCAGCTGGTAAGTTAGGGTGTGACACAATCTTGTCCGTAATAATATCAATCGTTATGTTCATCCTCATAGTCCGACGTGCCTTCGACTTCCCCGGTGGGCCCCGCGCCTCCCCGACCACCGTGTCACGGTAGGAAATGGTGGTGGTTGTATTACTGTACCTAAATGATGCATAATTAGGATTTTTTACTGATACATCAGCTTTTATGGTCATGTTGGAACCTGGTTTGGGCATGGGAATGGTACCAGTGTTAACAAGGTCTAATTTATCCACTGTGACACCATTCATTCTAATGATAGGGTCTTTTATTTTGAACACTGTGAAGATCAAAATAATGATTATTATGGCTAGAATGAGAAGAAGGATAGATAACAAAGCACAATATTGGATGCATCTTCTTTTATGAAATCTTCTCTTGTTTAACGTTGTTTCATCGTCGTCGCTGCTCGGCCGCTCTGATGCTGGAGCTAGTGGTCTGACTTGCTCTCTCTCCACCATTTTTATTTCAGTCTTAAAGCTAATTAAGGAGAGAAATTAAATGGTTTTCTTTGAAAAACTATGGGACTTTTTGTGTTTGAGCTTGTCCTTTATATAACGTATTGTGAATGGAGATGGCATATATGTGTACATATGGTGGGCTCATTCTCCTGCTAATCTTAACTCTAAAAAAGTCTTTATCTTGATGAATTTCAGTACTAGAAACAGTGATATGAAAACACATCTGGTACAGTATTAGAATTCTGATGTCAAACAACAAACAATCTTGAACTGAATTTTTAGTTTTTACTGACAATTGTACGAAATTGCATGCTTTGTATTTCATGGTGGTCAGGTAACTAACCCATTATTGATTTCCAAATAAAATATAAAAGTAAATATTAGTCAATTACTCTATTTCCCTTGATCTCCTAACCCTAAAGTTGGAAAAGAAACAACAAAAAAGTAAGAAAATGCTGTATATATTTTTTAACTCATGACTTGGCCTCTTAATTGGCTCAATATGCACTAACACTTATTTTCTTCGTTCATTAATTGCATAAGTAAGCTCTTTGATGTTAATCAGCAGCTTGATTGAAACATTATATAAATATCTAAAAGTGACGTATTGGAAATCGTCAAAATCCAAAGTCCTCAGGGCTTGAAGTCCACTTTATTTGATTTTTTTATTTTTTTGTGACTCATAATATTTGATTTTTTTCAAATATCAAAAAGAAATTAATTTTTTTTTTCAAAGTTGCTCTTGAAATAAAGAGCCTAGGAATATTTGTTATATTTTTAATAAACAAACCAAGATTATAAAATATGAATTCTTTAATATGTGTGAAAACGGCCTTACGGGAAAGTGGGGAAGTATTTGTTAACATCAAATGCATGAAAATATGGTTGAATAAAGAACGTCTGAATATCCAAAACTATACGAAATCAGGGGATTGTTGGTTGGTTGTTGGAGGAAATGCTTGAGAAGAGCCACCTTATTTATTATGCTAATTCCAAATAGTCAATTCTCTCACTCAGCAGTTGTTCAAAAGTCACCAATGCAGCACTGTAATTAATGAGAGCTTTCCAACATACTCTATTTTGGCACATGAAAGTCTTCGTATCTTTTTTCAATAATTGAATGATGGTCGTTTGAGAAATTTAAGTGTTTGCAATTTAAGGCAGCTGCTTCGTTTTTATCACGAGTAAGATGAGTACTATTTTTGAATTTGAACGCTGAATACTTAGATTAGTTTATTTTCTCAACATCTGGGTGCGTATAATTCATCTATTATCCTATATATATATAAATAGAATTATATATAAGGTGAATGTCTATATTTTAGAGAGATCTTAGGGATTTTATTTGGTGGCTAAGTCACTCTTTTCCTATAAATAGAGGGGTAATATTTCATTGTAATTCATCCCAAAATTCAATAAGAATTTTCTCTCTCTCTTTCTCTGCAATATTGTTTTTCTTCTTTTATTGTTTCATTACATGTTATCAGCACGAGACTCTACCGTCTCAAGAAGCACTTTGAGAAGATTAAGGTATAATTTTTCTCCTTTTCTTTTTAATTATGACTGACATTATGAAAAGAAAGTTCGTTACCCTTGAAATTTCGGGCAAGAACTATATGACATGGGTGTTGGATGTTGAAATCCATTTAGATGCAATGGGTCTTGGAGGCGCCACTAAAGATAAAAATAAAGCATTTACCCAAGACTGTGCTAAGGCCTTGATTTTCTTGCGCCATCACCTTGATGATAGTTGAAAATAGAATATCTCACGGTCAAAGATCCACTTATTTTGTGGAATGGCTTAACGGAAAGATATGACAAATTAAAGTTGGTCACTCTTCCACAGCACGATATGATTGGGCTTATCTGAGGCTCCAAGATTTTAAGTCTGTTTCTGAATATAATTCTGCAATGTTCAGAATTATTTCTAAATTGAAACGAGTGGATACTATCACCGACTATGATATGCTTGAAAAAATGTTCACAACGTTTCATGCCTCTAATATGGTCTTGCAACAGCAATACCGAGAGAAAGGTTTCAAGAAGTAAGTTGATTTCTCTTCTCCTTGTGGCTGAACGAAATAACGACTTGCTCATGAGAAATCACGAAAATCGACCCACTGGGTCTACACCATTGCCTGAGGTGGATGAGGTGTATTCCCATTATGCTAAGCGTGGAAAAGGTCGTGGCCCTATTAATGGTCGTGGACAAGGAAGAAATTTTCTTGGTGTTAATCACCCCCAAAGAAAAATAACCACCAAAAGTGGAAAGAGAAAGATGAGAAGCCAAAGGCAAATGGTTCAGAAACTGAATATTATCGTTGCGGTGGAAAAGGGCATTGGGCAAATATTTGTCGTGTACCAAGACATTTGGTTGAGCTTTATCAAGCATCTCTAAGGAATAAAGGCCTTGAAGCTAATTTTGTCTATGGCAATGAATTTGATATCACCCACCTGAATATGGCAGACTTCTTTGAGCACTCTGATGGAAAAATAGACCACTTTATCGGTGATGGATCTGTGATTAGATGATTGAATAATTTGGTTTTTAATTTTCTTCTATTTATGATAGTCAGGGAATAAAAATCATGTAATCATAGTTCTTTACATGAGCAGTAGTATCGTTTATTTTGTTAAATAGTGTTAGTTCGTTTGATTAACTATAATTCTAGAATCATATGTTATTTCTTCACCACTAATGATATTTTAGAATCATATATTACGTAATATACTAATGACGTTTTCGGTGTCAAATCCCAAGAAACCAATAATGTTTCGGTTGTTGGAATCTATTGAATTGCAATTTAATCTTTAAGTTTTCTTTAGTTAAATTTTACCGTTGCCCGTGGAAAAGATATGAAGAGGTATTACCCGTTATATGGATAACTTTAATTGTAGTCATTTATAGCGCAAAATAAGCATACAATATAGATGTGCCAGGTAATGGATATAAAAAGATTTCCAACTTACAATATATATAGGGATAAAACAGATATGTACTTATGACTAATGCGCATCAAAAGTATTTGATTTAAATGATCTGTCTAATGACGACAAGAAAACTCTGTAGAATCATTATTTTAATAATTTATAGATTGTTCAGTTTTATTTTGTTATGTTAAACCGAGTGAAATGCAATTTTGTGGTAAATACAAAATTAAATAACTTATACATGTAATAAAATAATTGTACTTGTATTAGTCATATGCATAGTGTACTTATAATTGCATTATTTTTAGCTACACAATTGTTCGTATCATAATCAAAGTTTGTTTGAAATTGCATTACAAGGTCATTATTGAATCATTGATTCAACTTTGTTTCTTTTTCCTTTTTCTCTGAAAATGCTAATGTTTATTCGTATATTTATTTTGTATGTCAAACCATGAGACGCAAATATGGATATCACATAAAATAAACTTGGATCAAAGTTCAATTGTAAACATATTTGTTTAGTTGATTCATGTACGACACATACAATATTCAAAGAGAAGAAATATTTCTCTCATTTAAGTATGTGTAAGGCAGATGTTACTACAATTCCTGGTAGTAGTAATTTAATTGAAAGCTCTGGAAGAGCTACTATAACTCTGCCTAAGGGAACAATATTTATCATAGAGAATGCAATGTTCTCCTCCAAGTCCAAGAGGAACTTGTTGAGTTTTAAAGATATCCGCTGAAATAGATATCATATTGAGACAATAAATGAGAATAATTTTGAATATCTCATCATTACCAAGAATGTCTTTGGCCAGAAAAGGGTAATTGAGAAATTCCCATCTTTATCTTGTGGCCTGTATTAGACAAGAATTAGTGCAATTGAAACACATTCTATTATAAACCACAAGGTTACCGATTCCAATACTTTTATACTTTGGCATGATCGATTAGGACATCCTGGATCAATTATGATGAGACAAATTATAGAAAACTCAAATGGCCATCCATTAAAGAATTTAAAGATTCTTTTAAATAATGATTTTTCTTGCACTTCTTGTTATCAAGGCAATTTAATTACTAGTCCATCACCAATAAAGGTTGGGATTGAGTCCCTTGCGTTTTTAGAACGTATACAAGGGGACATTTGTGGACCTATTCACCCACCTAGTGGGTCATTTAAATAATTTATGGTCTTAATAGATTCATCTTCTAGATGGTCTCATGTGTGCCTATTGTCATCTCGCAACCTGGCGTTTGCAAAATTAATGGCAAAAATAATCCGATTACGGGCACAATTTCTCGATAATCCAATTAAGTCTATTAGACTTGATAATACTGCTGAGTTTTCATCCCAAGCATTTAATGATTATTGCTTATCAATTGGGATAAAAGTGGAACATCCTGTAGCTCATGTTCACACTCAAAATGGCTTTGCAGAGTCTTTAATTAAACGTCTGCAATTGATAGCAAGACCGTTACTCATGAAAACGAGGCTGCCCACTTCTGTTTGAGTTCACACCATTTCGCATGCAGCAATGCTAGTTCGTCTCAGACCGACAAATTATCATAAATATTCTCCGTTGCAATTAGTTTTGGGTCATGAACCTAATATATCCCATTTAAGAATTTTTGGATGCGCAGTATATGTGCATGTAGCACCGCCATATCGCACCAAAATGGGTTCCCCAAACAATGTTAGGAATATCTGTTGGGTTTGAATCGCCCTCCATTATTCGCTATCTTAAAACATTAACAAGGGATTTATTCACTGCTCGATTTGCAGACTGTCGATTCGATGAGACACTTTCCCCGAGATTAGGGGGAGAAATTGGTGAAACCAAACAGAAAATGTTGTGAAAAAATCCATCATTGTCTCATCTTGATCCACGTACCTCTATTTGTGAAAAGGAGGTGTAAAAATTATCCATTTGCAGAGAATATCAAATAAAATGGTAGACGCATTTACGGATCTGAAAAGGATAACAAAATCACATATCTTTGCAGAGAATGTTCCAATCCGTATTGATGTCCCTATTGGACAATCTTCTAGTGTCATAGCTAATGAGTCAAAAGCACGCCTAAAACGTGGGAGACCATTGGGTTATAAGGATCGAAATCCTAGAAAAAGGAAAATAAATTATCAAAATGACACTACGAAAGAGTCTCATGAAAAATTCACGATTTAATAAATTCTGAGATTCATGAGGAAACCANGTCACCTTTTATTTGAATCCTAATCAAAAAGATTTGACTCTCTTTTTTTTGGTCCGCGAAAATAAAGTTCGGGTAGGGAATTCTGTTGACTGGGGAGAAGGTATAAGGCATTCCCCGAGTCCCGTGGTTCTAGCACGGTCGCTTTATTGACTTAAACTTGGCTTAAATTAATTCTGAATAAACTGTGCTTTATTAGTTTCTGTGTTTTACTTGTCCGCTTTTACTTCTTGATTATTAGATTTATCAAGAAAAATAATTTTGGATAAATTATGTTGATATAATCACGCTATGCAAGCGAATGCGTGATCGAGACGAAATTTATTAATTTTATCATAACAGCGCTACGCAAGCGAATATGAAATTATGACGAAGATTATTACTTTTTAAAAATAAAAAAAAATTACTAGACTTGAAGAAATTAATTTTTGAAATTTATTAAAAGTTACTATCGCGCTACGCAAGCAAATCCGCGATCATGAGAACAATTAAATTAGAAATTAACTAAAACTATTGGATAAGGTACGAGATTTTTCGATTAATTTATTGAATGTTAAACATCACGCTACGCAAGCGATTCCGTAAAATTAAAGCGTGCCTACTATTTGCCTAGCGTTTAAAATAATAAAAAAAAGTGCTTAAACTTTCTTTTTTTTCTTTTAGTTACTTATTCGACCAAAGAAAGGAACAACTATGAAATTATTAAAATTATTTTTTAACTAATGCAAGACATTGAACCCGGGTAAGCTTATGCTAAACTTTCATAGTTTTGGGTCACTTATTTTACTTAACAAAAAAACAAACTATTGATTTCTAAGAAAAAGCCCGCCTAGTTTTTGGGCCTACATATTTTTAGTTTATTTGGCCCATGTTGCTTAAAATCCTCAATGACCAACACAAACAAATGACAAGTATTCTTCTAATCCCAAATTGCTCATCACGTTGGTGTCCAAACTAAAATCATTTTTTCATAAAAGAAAATCACATGCTAATTATTATCTTAGCTCTTTCATCTCCTTAATCAACTTATTTCTTAAGGACTAACATAATATTTTCACTCGCTTACGCTAACATGGCAATATTCAGACTACAAACTCATTAGTAACATAAATACCTTAAGCATTTGAATCCATTTTCATAATTACAATCGCCACTAAACAAACGATAATACTTTAATGCTAAAGAGACTAACCATATTATAACATTATATTGACTATGATTTAAAACATCAGAACATTTGAAGCTAGAAGTCTTTCCTAGATAATTATACATGAACCTTGAAAGTAACTCATATAAAAGATCCTAAACTAAACAAACATGGTTAGAAATGAGGTCTTTAATCTTTTCCTTAAACTAAGTAAACTTAACAAAATGTTATTTGAGTTGTATATGTAAAGAAAAATGGAAGATCAACCAAATATTACAAATGTACATGCTAAAATATGATTGTGAATAACATGCTGAATATTCATACATCAAACATATCCATGATCTGATAAAGAACCATATCCTCATCCGTTGAATATAAAAATCTGCATTGCAAAGTTTAAGAAAATACCTGGTTTGCAGAAAATAAATACAGCAGTGAAGAAATGAAGCTCAGCAGAGAAAAAAAATAACAACAAACACAGCAGAAAACAGCAACAGTTTCGTGTTTAAAAAGCCCGAAAACCTTGGAGAAGAAACCTAGAACCAACTCTAAAGAAGACTTGTACTTTTCTAAAGGTTTGCACTCTAAAATTTACTCACAAAGCTCACCATTTCAGCTTGCTAAAGGGTGCTTTAGTTGCTGATTTTTTCTCTCTAAGATGTGTTCTTTTTTTTAGAGTCCAAGATGTGTGTAAGTGTTATGGAGTGTGTGAAGATGTGTGTTCAAGCCACTCTAAAGATGTGTCCTCAAGTGTGAAAGAATGAACTCTGTAAGTAGGAAAAATAAGTCCTTTTGGACAGATTTTTGGTGAACAAAAATCTGTCCAAAAGGACTAACTTTTGTGTGCCAAAACAGTCCATTTTTTACCAAATTCTGACACAAAATAGCAGTTGCATTTCCAGCATGTTTGAACAGTAAAGTACCCAACAACCATGTACTTTAAACTCAACTATTCACCTTTTATCTATACATGACTGAAATTCAGCTTATACACTCAAATATCAACCAACTATGAACTAGCAAAGTAGAAACAAGACTCAAAATGTAATCGAACTAAGTATTCAGACAAACTAGATTAGAATGAGTTCGATTTGTGCAAACTAACATGGAACAACAAACTGAATTTTACAAGCCAATGCTCGAAACGGAAACTAAACGAACATCGTTAAACTATCACGATTAATAACAACTATATAAACAATTCAACTAATCTTTTTGGTTTTTCATGAAATCAACATAAAGGTTTAGCTATCGACCGGCTAGGTCGAAGAAAAAATCAGAACTTAATAGACAACAACAAACTACTCGACCGACTAGGTCGAAGAACTGAAATTCACATTTAATAAATTCATACAAAATAGTCGATCGGCTAGGTCAAAGAACCAAAAATAATTAAGGACTAACACTTTGCACATACATAACAGCAACATTAATAAAGATTAAACCTTTAAAACTAATACTAATCACAAAAGCGAAAAATCAGAAAGATAAAAGAAAATAAGTAAGGTTTATACCAATCGAGGGAATTCGACCACGAATCAAGCAACAAGATGATCTTGAGGATGCCATTTGGCTACTGTCCAACCTTGAAACGCTCATTCCATTTCGACAGACGCTAATTTCATTGAACTCAGCGTCGTACCAAAAGGAAACGGGTGTCTTTGGGGTTGAATATGCTGAAATAGATGAGAACTAGTGCGACAATGGTGTAACAATGGAGGTCGGACAGTGGGGTGGCCGCTGGAGGTGGCTGGCTGGCTGGCGGCAGAGGCGGCGGCAGTGGGGTGGTCGCCGGAATTTCGAGTGAAGAACAAGGGGAAAGGGTAGGTATCGTGGAGCCTTTTCCACTGATTCATGTGTGGTATGGTGGTGGTGACCGGAGCTTCAAGAATTTTGGCCTGAAAATGGCGGCTAAGGTTTCCTAGATCTAAAATTCGTGGAGTTTGAGGGGGTATTAAAGGATTTGAGGCTTTGATTAGTGTTAGGGATGAAGAGAGGAAGGTTGGGTGAAGTTTTTGGGGTGGATTGGAGCCACCACCGCGACGGCGAACGGTGGCAGTGGCGGCGGACAAGAGAGAGAGAGTGAGGAGGGAGCTAGGATTTGGTTATGGAGTGAAATGAGAAGGGTTTCATATTTTTGGAGCTTTATATTTGGAGTGGGAAATGGATCTAAGCCATTGGATCAAGAAGAATGGAGGGATGAGATTTGATCCCACATTTACTTATCAAGACGACGTAGTTTAGGTACTAAACTACGTCGTTTCATGATCTACTGGCAGTCCTTTTATGGATTAGCCATTGCACTTTTGGCCACTTAAATCAATTCAATTTTAGCCTAATTCTCTTAATTATACTTACTAAAACTAAATTTACACACATAAATTAATTAACTAAAAACTCACTCAAATGATCCATTAACTAGATTAATTCACCAATTGAATAGTTAGTTAATTCCTAAAATGCACAAATGAAGAAAGAACTAATTTTTTTGGTATTTTATTGACAAATTCAATTAAAATGTACAAAAATGTAAGAAAAATAATGATTGAAGGAGAATTAATATTTACAACTTTAGGAGCATTTAAATGGTGCAAAAATTAGGTATTCACAGATATTGAGACAAATTTGAATCGAGTGGATATAGTGGTGGATTATGTCTTCGCATATAATGTTGCATCTAGCATTATTCAAGATAGTGAGGATATTGAACTTCAATCTTTTGGAGAATGTAGACAATGACGTGATTGGCCAAAACGGCAAGAAGCAATCCAATCAGAATTGAATTCACTTGCGAAACGTGAAGTTTTTGGACCTGTAGTCCAAACACCTAATGGTATTAAGACTGTTGGCTATAAATGGGTATTTGTACATAAAAGGAATGAGAAAAATGAGGTACAAAGATATAAGGCATGCCTTGTTGCACAAGGATTTTCACAAAGGCCTGGTGTCGATTATGAAGAAACATATTCACCCATTGTGGATGCTATAACGTTCTGTTATCTCATTAGTTTTGTTGTCCATGAAAAGCTTGACATGCATTTAATGGACGTGAGATATACATGAAAATTCTCGAGGTATTTAAAATGCCTAACGCACATAACTCAAAGTCCCGAGAAATATTTTCAATCAAATTGCAAAGATCTTTGTATGGTCTAAAGCAATCTGGACGTATGTGGTATAATCGTCTTAGTGAGTATTTATTAAAGGGAGGTTATATAAATGATGCCATTTTTCCATGTGTTTTTATAAATAAAACAACATCGGAATTTGTTGTACTTGCCGTATATGTTGATGATATAAACCTTATTGGAACTCCTGTAGAACTCCAAAAGGCAATTGATTATTTAAAGAACGAATTCGAGATAAAAGATCTCAGAAAGACAAAATTATGTCTTGATTTTCAAATTGAACATTTGGCAAACGGAATTTTTGTTCATCATACCTACATAGAAAAGGTATTGAAACGGCATTACATGGATGGAGCACATCCATTAAGTACTCCGATGGTTGTTCGATCACTTGATGTGAATAAGGATCCATTCCGACCTCAAAAAGAGAATGAAGAGCTACTTGGTCCTGAAGTACCATATCTTAGTGCAATTGGTGCACTAATGTATTTTGCCAACACTACAAGGCATGACATAACTTTTTCAGTTAATGTCTTAGCAAGATATAGCTATGCTCCTACAAGGAGACATTGGAATGAAATCAAACACATATTACGGTATCTAAAAAGAACTACCGATATGGGCTTATTTTATGGAAATAATTGCAGTCCCGATCTTGTTGGCTATGCCGATGTTGGGTATTTATCTGACCCCCACAAGGATCGATCTCAAACATGCTATGTGTTTACATGTGGAGGCACTGCCATATTTTGGCGATTGACTAAACAATCAATTGTGGCTACTTCATCTAATCATGCTGAGATAATTTCTATTCATGAAGCAAGTCGAGAATGTGTGTGGTTGAGGTCTATAATACATCTTATTTGAGGAAAATGTGGTTTGAAATGTGAAAAACTACCCACAATTTTGTATGAAGACGATGCAACATGCATAGCTCAATTGAAGGGAGGATTCATAAAATGAGATAGGACAAAGCACATTTCACCAAAGTTATTTTTTACTCAATATCTTCAAAAGAATTGTGATATCAATGTGCAACAGATTCGTTCAAGTGATAATATGGCTGATTTGTTCACAAAATCTCTACCGACGTCAACCTTCAAGAAGCTAGTGTACAAGATTGGGATGCGAATGATCAAGGATGTGAATTGATGCTCTTATCAGGGGGAGTTAATGCGCGTTACACTCTTTTTCCCTTAAAAGATTTTGTCCCACTGGGTTTTCTTGAAATATTTTTAACGAGGCAACCAAAAGGCGCATTTCTAAATATGTGTACTCTTTTTCCTTTTCTCGAATTTTTTTCCCATGAGTTTTATTTTAGTTAAGGTTTTAACGAGGCACATTATTTGTTGAATATATATTCAAGAGAGAGTGTTATAAATAGAATTCTATTTAAGGTGAATGTCTATATTTTAGAGAGATCTTAGGGATTTTACTTGGTAGCTAAGTCACTCTTTCCCTATAAATAGAGGAGTCATATTCCATTGTAATCATCCCAAAATTCAATAAGAATTTTCTCTCTCTCTTTCTCTGCAATATTGTTCTTTTTCTTTTATTATTTTATTACACACACATATATATATATATATATAATTGAGGGAATAGACAAGATAACTTGGCACCTCTCTTTAGCCAAGTATCTTATTTATCTTTTTTTTTTGTGCCATTTTCAACTCAAAGTATAATCTTTGTAAGTCCAAAAGGCATAGACAAGATGACTTGGCACCTCTTTAGCTAAGTATCCAATTTATCTTTTTTTTTTTGCCATTTTCAACTCAAAGTATAATCTTTGTAAGTCCAAAAGGCACTATTAATTAAAATCAACCGTTGTGTACCAAGCGCCTTATTAACTTGGCTGCAGTTATTATTTCTTATTCAATTCTTTCTACAACACAACCATTTCATAGTACACGCAAAATTATTCATATTTTCATGAATTCCAATCCAATGGCACCCAAGGTAACGAGGAAATTATCAGAGGAGAATAAATCAATCGCCGGTGAGAAACTCCAAAAGTAACTGGTAAGATACTTCATTTTGATTAGTTTCTTCACTTTTCATTTCGCACACAATGTAGAGTTAAGGGTTTTTATGGCTATTATTACTACAAAAAGGTTTCATTTCCTTTCATTTTATTTCTGGCACCCATTATGATATTAGGAATAGTGTATGCAATAGCTGCAAATTCACGAGAATATAACCTTTTTGGTAATATTGTGATATTTGTTTATGGATCCAGAAAACTTGGGACTATGATGTATAACCCTTTAGCAATGATAGGTTTGCTTTAAAGATGAACGAAGTCAATTTTTGCCCTCTATCTCAAAAGGCAAACAATTGGGAAACAAATGATGTACATGTGACTAATGATATGATTTATTTAAAGCATGATCATTTTTACATATTTTTCTCCTCTGAAAATAATTTTGTATATTTCTTCTCTTAGCAAAAATAAAAGTATCCTTTTATGTTATAATTTTGAGATTTAGATATATAGCATGCTGCTGAAGCATCAACATGTGTTTAACTTCCAAAGGAGAAAACACCGGAGTGCTATAGATTGTTCTCCAAACATATATATACCAATTAAACTATATGTTACATGTTTCAGCACCAAAGTCCAATCTCCACGACAATGAGGCCGAACACCTAAATCAACCAAAAGTGGCGTCCATTGCATGCGTATAGTGTGAGACTTTCAAATGGCACTGTGAATGCCAGGCATTACGGTATATGTATGGTTCCATTTTATTGAACTTTTTCCTCATTTTTTAATTTAAGCATTATTTGTTTAATAATTACAATATATAGTATAGGTGTGTAAATAAATTTAATTGTTGGTTGTAGTATTCGATATAAAAATCTGACACATATGATTTTATTGATGTGCATTAGATGTTTAATTGTTTTAAAAGAGGACTGTATTTGTCTTCTCGGATTCTACTATTTTATTTTGTCTGATGACAATTGTGACCAATTGAGATTATTAGAAGTAAAATTTTCAAGATATAATTATGAATGCTCATGGGTAAACTAGGATTTTCTTCCCATGAATTTTAATTTTTGAAAGAGGATTAATAGGTTATGAACCTTAGAATTGATATGAAGAAGATGGAGATACACGCTAGAGAGAAGTTAGAGAGAGAAGCAGTGGAGAAGAGATTGAAATCATTTTTTTCATTAATTAAAAATCTGTAGGATTAACAGATTATATAGTTAGGTAATTGGCTAACTACTTAACTATCTAATGGACTCTAACTATCGGTAATTAAGAAGACTGAAAAGACTAAAATACCCTTACACTTAACACTCATGTTACCCCTCTCTCAACACTCCCCCTCAAGCTAGGAGGTGAAAAAATATTTAGAACTCCTAGCTTGGACATTAGGTGTTCATGTTGAAATCTGGTGAGTCCTTTGGTAAGAATGTCTGCAGGTTGCTCTTTGCTAGGAATGTATTTTGTGACTATCAATCCTTGCATTATTCTTTCTTTTATAAAATGACAATCTATTTTGATGTGCTTGGTTCTCTCATGGTATATTGGATTGGTTGCAATCTGTATGGCAGCTTTACTATCATTGTATACATCAATAGGTAAGGTTACTTCAATGTCAATTTCTTGCATAAGTCCTTGTAGCCAAATGAGTTAAGCAATTGTGGCTGCAATGCTTCTGTATTCAGCCTCTACAAAACTCCTAGATACTGTTATTTGTTTCTTTGATTTCCAAGCAACTAGGGAGTCTCCGATGTTGATTAAGTACCCTGTTACAGATCTTCTGGAAATTGGGCATGCTGCCTAGTTTGCATCACAGTAGGAAATAATATTGTTGTTGTTTGAACTTGATAACAAAATCCCTCTTCCAGGTTGATTCTTGATATATTTGACAATTCTCATAGCTGCTTCCATATGTGATTTTTTGGTTTGTTGTAAGAACTAACTCAGGCTTTGAACATTGAAGGAAATATCAGGCATGGTCATTGTTAGATAGAGCAGTCTACCTATCAACCTTTGATATGAATTAATATCAGCAAGAGGATCATCTGTCAACTGATTATTGCAGTGATCATCATATTCTTTGGTTGTCATTTTAGCATTAGTGTCTAGAGGAGTTGCAATAGGCCTAGCAACACTCAATCCAAGCCCTGATATGAGCTCCAATGCATATTTTCTTTGGTGCATTAGTATCCTTGTTTAGATCTTGCAAACTCAATACCTAAGAAATACTTAAGCTCACTCGGGTCCTTCATTTTAAACACTTGATATAGACTGTTTTTTGTTTCCTCAATCAGTTTCAAACTATCACCTGTTATCAACATATCATCAACATACACCAACACCATAGTAATACCTTCAGAAGTCTTCTTAATAAACAAAGAATGATCAAATTGACTTTGTTTAAAATCAGACGTTATTAGACCTTCAGTTAACTTTGCATTCCATTGCCTTGGAGCTTGTTTTAAACCATACAATGATTTGATGAGCCTGCATACTGGTTTTTTCTCTCCTGGCTCTTAAATCCTTGTAGAAGCTCCATATAAATTTCATCATATAGATCTCTTTGAAGAAATGCATTATACACATCCATTTGGTGTATATGCCATTTTTCCTTTGCTGTAATAGCTAAAATTGTTCTAACTGTCTTCATTTTGATTACTGGGAAAAAAGTTTCTTGATAATCAATTCCCTCCTTTTGACTGTATCCCTTTGCTACTAATTTGGCTTTAAATCTCTCAATCTCTCCTGAAACCTTATATTTAACTTTATAAATCCACTTACACTCTATTAGTATTTTTCCTTCGGGTAGAGAAACTATGTCCTATGTATGATTACTCTGTAAAGCATCAGTTTCTATTTTCGTTGCTTCTATCCACCTAGAATCTTTTATTGCTTCTGCATAAGTTGTAGGCTCATTAATATTTGAAGAAGAAGCAATAAAGGCTTGATAGGATTGGGACAGACCTTCATAAGTAATGTAGTTTGATATATGATATGGATTTTCCTTGATGAACATTAAGTGATACAAAGTCACTCAACCATATAGGTGGTATTTTTTCCCTATCAGACCTTCTATATCCAGTCTGAACTACAGGATTTATGGACTGTATAGGCTCTGTAGCTGGTATATCAAGTAACTCAAGATTTACATTTTGAGGTTCTTGGGATAGACTGTATATAGCTTGACCCTCACTTTCTTCATATAGTTGAGGAATATCTTGTGTAGGTTCAAGAAAATGATCAAGTTCTTGTTTCACAGAATTGTTTGGAACTTGAACTAATGTCTGATTAGGTACTTGAGAGTTTGAAGTTGAGAATATAGGTACTGAGTAGTCTTCTTTCTTTTTGAAAGGAAAAACTTCTTCTATGAAAACTACATCTCTATTAACAAAGAAGATTATATCCTGTAAATCTACTGAGTAGGTTTTTGGTGTCATTTTTTACTTGTGTACAAAATTTGAGGTCAATCAGACGTGGTTTGATAGGTGTCAGCGTCATTTGCAAAATTCGGAAGTTTAGAAGTTCTTAGGCTTGAATCCGGGTGTAATTTGGTATTTTGATGTTGTTTTGAGTGATTCGAAGGTTCGGGTATTTTGATGTTGTTTTGGTATTTTGATTTGAGTAGTTTCGGGTGGTTATCGAATTGTTTTGAGTTGAAGAAGTGCAACTAAAGCTGCTGTTTCTGGTGTGACTACACCTGCGGAGGGGGAACCACAGGTGCGAGGCCGTAGAAGCGAAGAAGGAGTCGCAGGTGCGGCTAAGGAAGACCTGGGCACAGGACGCATGTGCGATGAAATTTCTGCACCTGCGGTGGTCGTAGAAGTGGGTTTAGGGTGGCAGGTGCATGGTTGGAATGCAGGTGCGCAGTTGGAATGCAGATGCGGCATGGATTCCGAACCCGCGATGACCGCAGATGCGGAACTAGTACCGCATGAGCGGTTTTGCTGGGCAGAAACTATAAATAGCAGACTTCGGGATTTTTTCCCATTTTCACATTTTGGAACTCAGACTTTGGGGATTTTGAGGAGATTTTCGAAAGATAATTCGAGGTTATCAATGGGGTAAGTTCCTTGATCCTGTTTATCTTTAGTAATGGTGTTTTCCCATTGATTTTACAACTAATTAGTGAGGTTTTGAAGTGAAAATTAGGGGTTTAGGGCTTGAAAATTGGAAAGTAAACTTTCGGGTTTTGGAGGGGAATCTGAGGTCCAATTTTGATAAATTTAGTATGGTTTTACTCGTGAGTGAATGGACTTTCGGGTTTTGTAATTTTCGACGGGTTTCGAGACGTGGGTCTGGGGGGGTCGGGTTGAGCCGATTTCGGATTTTTGGGGCAAATTTAGTAGTTTTCGTGTGGGATTGATCCCTTTGGCCTATTTTAATTGTGTTGTACTGCTTGTGGTTAGATTCGGGACGTTTGGAGGCCGAATTGAGAGGTAAAGGCATCGCAGAGTAGAGATTTTTTTGGTTTGAGGTAAGTAACGCTTTCAAACTTGGTCCTGAGGGTTCAAAACCCCAAATTTACTGTTATGTGATTGGTATTGAGGTGACGCGAATGCCAAGTGACGGGCATGCAGGCGTGCACCATGAGAATTGTGACCTGGTTGGCTCCATGGCACCGTATAGTGACTCTATCTCATTGATGTTCATGTTTTCACTATGTGATAAAGTAGTTGAGTTGTCGATCATGTTAGATATCACGTTTAGGCTTATTGCTGGTATTGTGGAGACCCAAGTGGTCGTTTCTTGCTGTCACTTTATTGTTTTACTGATATTTTATACTCAATCATGTACATGCATTTTATGTCATATACCAGTCTCAGTTGCTATCGGTTGCATCATCATATTATTGTTTCGGGCTAGTTTCATGATATTTTGAGCCCATGAGTGAGACTGGAGAGGTTGATGATTGAGTGAGGCCGAGAGACGATTGTGAGTGACAGATATGGGATCGGGATGCACGTTGTAGCGGATATATTGATGTTATGATAGCGCTTGGGTTGTAGGAGGCCCTCCGGAGTCTGTAACACACCCCTAGTGAGCGCGGTTGATATTATTGAGTGATGGATCTTGTCAGAAGTACTTGTAACCTAGAGATGGATCTCTCCACAGGGCTGGATTGCCCTTATTCCTCGGTACTGGGTGACCTATGGTCAGCATTGTATATACTCCGAGATAGATCTTTCCTGGGCCGTATGATCCATATACAGTACCGAGTGGTTGAGATATCGAGAGTGAGAGCATTTGAGGCTGTCAGCATAGTTCATCACTTACAGTATGTGCATTGGCATGTAGTGACAGTAGAATCATATTCATTACACTGTACAAATCTACTTTATTTCCCGGTTATGAATTGCCTAATTGTTTCAGCGTTTTTACACAGTTATTTCATGTTATTTGCACCGGTTGAGTTCGTCACTTTCTTTAGTCCAAAGTTTGGACTTGTTACTTACTGAGTAGGTGTACTCACATTACTCCATGCACCTTGTGTGCAGATTCAGGCATTTCTGGTCACGACGGCGGCTGCTGATTTAGGCATTAGAGTCGGGGATTATCGAAGTAGTTGCATGACGTTCGCGAACCTTGATTTCCCTTCCTCAGTTTATCTATATTTTCAGTTTATTTCCCTAGATATTGTTGTGGATTATCTTCTGGTTATTAGACACTCATGTACTCAATGACACCCTGATTTTTGGGACGGTTGTATCGTGTATTGGATAAATTCTATTTTCAAAAAGGTTTTTATTTGAATGTTAAATCTTTCCGCTGTTATTTCAAAAGGTGTTTTACTATATTGGAAAATTTTGAATTTAGGCTTGACTAGTTCTACGATAGGCTCCATCACGACATATTAGGTTTTGGGTCGTGGCACTTTTGTTTTATAAAGTGGAAATAAAACAGAACTATGAGTTCAAATAGACACTATTAGTAAGAAAACTTTATAAATGGTTTCTACATTTTATCGCTGTCCTTTCATTCACTAAAAAACTTAAAATTAATAATTCTGATAATTTTTAAAAAGTTTATCTTCCAAAGATTTTAATTACAGAGAGGTTATTGTTGTGTTTTATTAGCATAATGTTTTTAGCGACAAGCGTTATGCCACATGGTATTTCTCTAAATAAATCGTAAGTTACATACGGCTTCAAATATCGCTTTAGCCCAATGTAATCGTAATTTCTCTCTAAGTCGCTTACGATTTTGGCGGAGAAAGCTACAATGTAAGTAGTTAACTGAATTTTTGGATATTTCTCGTAAGACTTCCAATTACGTATACTTTGATTTCCACAGTAATTACTCTCGTAACATTACTCAAAACCTCCATTGGAGGTAAGGTCGCCAAAAAATTGAAATTCAGCCTTTGGGTTTACAAAGGCAGTAAAAAAAGGTATGGAACAACACATTACTTAGATGAAATATCATTTATTTCATTCGATCCATGATTCAATGAACACTAGTAGATACAAATTTCAGCATATTTTTTTTGCTTAGTTTTTCAATTTAGATTACTGAAAGTTGTTATTATTAAATTTTGGTAATGTCATTTGAATTCAAAATATGAAAATACCGGATAAGGAAAAAGGTTAATACATGTTGTATTGTGATCCATACAAGATTTGGGGATAGTAGAAGTTTTATGATTGTTTGCCCTTGTATGTTTTTTTGTATTGGCCCGTGCTCTTTTTGAATCATGGTTTGCAGTTGACACAAACTGATTACAAATTATTTAGTAATAATTCTCTCTAGTAATGTAGATATGCTTACACATACAAAACCTTTTTTTGTTTTGGCTACTTTTTTATAAGACATAAAACTTTTAACATTACATTGTAATATTATTATTTATATGGGAATTTTTTTAATTCAATATAATAAGTAACTAGTCATATATTTGCAATATATTATCTTAGATCTTGTTGTGAAAAACATTATTTACTAATAAGAATATTTGAGTAGTTTAATTAGTTTTAAGATATCTCTGTTGCTAAAAATAGGTAGTCTTGTCTTTTTCTTCTTTTATAAATTTTTTGCATCTACTCTCTGTCACACCTCCTTTTTTCGCTATCCGCTGATTAATGAAGGGTAGAGAGGGAGTTTTTCTAATTAAAGTGACATTATTCAGATTTGGGATTTAGTTTAGTTTTCAGAGTCGCCACCCGGATTTTTGACAATGCTCCGGGACACCGTGTTATTTTAAAATCCCAAACCGAGGAAATTTAGACTCTGTTTTAGTTTGTCTGCGACCAGAAATCCGAGTAAGAAATTCTGTTAACCCGGGAGAAGGTGTTAGGCATTCCCGAGTTCCGTGGTTCTAGCACGGTCGCTTAACTATTAATATTTGGCCTAAATTATCTGATTATTTACATATTTTTAAACCTATTGTGCTTTTACTTGTTATCCGCTTTTTGATATACATGGAATACAAGTCACGATGGCGTTTACTTGTTATTTTTTGGACAAATTGTAAATGCGCCACATGAAATGCACCCGCAATTTACAACATGTTGATTTTTTATTATTGTTTTGAGTTAGCGTCGAGGACATGAGCTGCCACACCCGAGTGTAGATTATATAGTCATGACGATTAAATATGCCTATTTGAGGCGATATT
>ML409006.1:0-12972 GCA_005239525.1 Nicotiana knightiana
AGACTAAGCGGGCGTTGCAAATATAATCCGGGGTATTATGCCCAGAGTCGATCACACAGGGAATTTACGTATCAAGCAAGATGTTAGGATACTCAACTGTCACTTGATGTTATTTAAATTACTAACACTAAAGATTAAAACTAAAGATTAACTACGCTAAGGTGTAAACAATTGTAATAAAGATCTAAGGTTATGGTTTCCCCCGTCGGTGAATTTACTTTTCGGATACTTTATATAGCTTGATTAGTTGTCTTTATCAATCATGAACACTCTATCTACCATAAATCTCTCTCAAGTAATTATGATAATTTACTAGACGCACTCTCTCAAGTTACGCTAGCTAGATTGCATTACAGTTCACTTTAGATTGCACCCGAGGTATCGTTATCTCTAATCCAACCTCTAAACCCTCGGTTATGACTTTCATCTATACTCCGGGAGTGATGTTGTTCAAACAACTACCTAAATATGCACTCTCTCTCAAGTAGATACATAATAAATAGGCACAGCTAATTGATGGCCATTCAATTAACTACAACAAGAACGTAGTTGAACAAATAGAGATTAATCAACCCATCGGAACTCTATTAATAACACAATAAGTTCATCCTCCAACGGGTTCTACCAAAACCCTAGATTAAAGAAGTTAGTTAAACATGTTCAAAAGAATCAACTCTAAAATAACTTGCATAATGATACTACAAAGTAATGAAGAAAATTTGTACAAATTGATGTCTTGCCGTCCGTCTCTTCGAATCCTTTGATTCCTTCGAATTCTCCGAATTTTTCCTCTCAAGTTGTGTTTACGAGGTATATTTATATGTTTAGGACGAACCCTAAACGTGTAGAGACTTCTATTCCAACCGGGAAACACTTAAACTCGTCAAAACTCGGAATTGACCGAACTTGGGACCTGACGTTTGGGCCCTAACGCCTGGCTAACACCAGGCTAAGGTTGGCGTTTCAGCTCTAACGCCTGGCTAACGCCAGGCAGGGTCAGGCGTTTGGGCTTTGGCGCCCGGCTATAGCCCGGTGCACTCCCCCTCGCCTCTTGAGCGTATTTTCGATGTATTTGCATCCATTTAGCTCGATTTCCATCTCCAATTCACCTACACATGAAATAGACTCTATTATGCACATAAAAAGTGTATTTTTATCATTAACGCACATAAAATGTAAGGCCTATAACATATTAAACCATGAATTCTAGCCTCGCATCGGCGTCACCTCCTACTCTTTTCTCTCTTTTTTATCTCATTTCAGTAGTTCCAAGACAGTTGTATTTACTTGTTTCAGACCATTGTATTTAGAAAAATCTTAGACTGTTCGTGAAATTGTGACACCAGTTCTGGAGGTATTTTTAAGGAAATTTCTGTAAGACTTATTATTTTAGTTTGTTGAATTTCTTACCTTTCGCATTCTCATTTCTATTTGTTCTTATAAGTCACTTTTAAAATGCTAAATGGCAAAGGAATAAATCGGAATAACTAGTAACGTGGCTTGTCTAGCGGGTTCAATGTTAGACGCCATCACGGCCTGAAGGTGGGATTTCGGGTCGTGACAGCAGTCCTAGGCAAAACACTGTCAGACTAGACGATACAACGATGAAAAACGCATGACTACCTCCTAATCTACAACCCTAATGCTCGACCTCCACATCTTCCTATCAAGGGCCACGTCATCAGAAATTTGAAGTTACACCATGTCCTGCCTGATCACCTCACCGCAATACTTCTTACGCCGTCCTTTACCTCTTCTCGTACTTGCCATAGCTAACCGCTCACACCTCCTAACTGGTGCATCTAAGTTCCTCCGCCGCACGTGCCCGAACCATCTAAGCCTCGCTTCTTGCATCTTGTCGTCCATGGGAGCCACACCCACCCTCTCCCCAATATCTTCATTCCTAATCTTATCCACCCCGATAAGGTGTGTGACATCCCCATCGATCACCCCATCCTCCTGGATAATAGACCCTAGGTACTTGAAACTCACTCTCTTAGGGATGACTTGTGAATCAAGCCTCACTCAACGTACGCTTCCCCCAACATGTCGATGAACTTACACGCCAAATATTCCGTTTTGGTCCTACTCAATATTTGAAACCTTTAGACCCCAGGGCCTGCCTACATACCTCCAGTCTCTCATAACGACGTCTCGCTTCTCATCAATTAGAACTATATCATGAGCGAACAACATACACCATGGCACCTCCTCTTGAATATGGTGTGTCAGTGCATCCTTCGCATGGCTAATAAGATCAGGTTGAGCGCAAATCCTTGGTGTAACCCCATAACCACCGAAAAAGGCTTTGAGTCACCTCCCACAATCCCAACCCGAGTCTTATCTCCATCATACATATACTTTATCGCCATAATATAAGCTACCAGCACACCTTTCACCTCCAGGCATCTCCAAAGAACGTCCCTAGGAAAATTGTCATACGTCTTCTCTAGGTCAATAAACACCATGTACAAATTCCTCTTCCTCTCTCTGTACTATTCCACCAACCTCTTGATAAGGTGGATAACTTTCATAGTAGAACGACCCAACATGAACCCGAACTGATTTTCTGATATAGACACCACCCTTCTAACCTTCCCTTCCACCACTCTCTCCCAAACACGGGCAAAGCTACATGTTATAAAAGGTGGTCAACTGATCGCTCTTCGCCGGAAAATTACACTGCGTATATAGGTAAAATATTAAATTTTAGAGGTATATAACATATATTGAACACTCTTTCTCGGAGAATTCTTTTCACTTCTTTCAAGTTTGAACACCCTTGAGTAAATTCCTGATTTCGCCACTGCTCCCAGACTTTTATGGTATGACTTAGTAACATGCTGAGTTATGTAATACGTGGATTAGATACACATGATTCTTTTTTTTTTTTTTTTACTTATTTTGATTTTATGAGATACAAACATGTAAGGAAGCGTATCTCACCTAATATATATGTATCGACGATATTCCTAGTATATGTTCCTTTCGTCAGTTTCCTCTTCCATTATGACGAGGACTCTTGTTATCGATATTGATATCAATTACAAAAGTGCAACGCAAATTCGGCCATGTGAGAAATCGTACGATAAATACAATCGAATATTGGCTATTTATGAATTACAAGAGCTGAAGAATATTTGTGATATTTTTTCTTATTTTTCTATGTTTTGATAAATTTTCTTATGGATCAGTTTGGACTAGATACAACGTGACCCAAACTTTTAGGTAAACTAACTTCAGCTGTGTCCGAAATAATCCATCAATACAAGTATACTGGTCCCCATAGTGGATTTAGGATTTCGGTAAGATGGATACATTAATACGAAGAGGTGGATATATGATATAAACTCAATTAGTTCACCCTTTAGATTTTTTAAAATATTAATTTTAGTGTACGTGTTTTGTGCGTGTACCCATATTAATGAATATAAATATTTTTGAAAATTATGTAAATATTATTAGATATTTACATAAAATTATAAAATAAAAGTTAAAGATTTTATTTTTGAAAATAATAGATATTTTTGTATTTGGCTAAGTAAATAGACGATGAAATCATGTCCAATTGAAGTTTTCAAATGCCTTAAGGACCCGTTTGGCTATAGATTTTGTCATAATAAATTTGAATTTTATTTGGCAAACATATGTTTGGCCATATACTTTGGCAAAATCCCAAATTCCAAAACCAGCTCAATGGCCGGTTTTGGGCCAAATCTCTAATAATACACATGTTTTTCAAAAATAAATTTGGGAAATATGTTTTGAAAAACACATTTTCATCTTCAAGCCAAACTTCACCCAAAACAGATTTTTCAAAACAAATTTGAGAATCTATGGCCAAACGCTAGCTTATTGTGATCTATGAGGATTTATGTTGAAATGTCTATGAAAATTATTGTTATTCCTCTGATAATACTAACAAAATACGAAAATATTTTTTCATGATTCTTAGATTGAATATTCTAGTCTTTTAATTTGAGAATTAAAAGATTGACCTTGTACCTCCTAAATATTAATAATGAAAATGTAAATTGTAAAAATTGATTAATATTGAGTTAATATTTTGCGACAAATAACTTAAAATATGAAGAATATCGGGAGGTCCTACGTCGTAATAAATTCAAAAAAGAATAATAATGAAGAACATCTCATTTAGAATAAATATTTTAAAAGAAAAAATAATTAATGATAATTCATTTAGAACACATTTGTACTTAGAATTAATGAGCACAAAATTTTGAATATCACTTAAATATTATTAACAATATATTTAGAGTTATAAATTAAAAATTAAGAAAAATAATTTAAGTTCTAAAAAATATTTATCCAATTTAACTAACTCAATAAAAAATAGATAAGTTTTCAAATGAATTGGCCTCTAGCAAATAAAAATATCACCGAAGTACTTGAAAATGATACACGATTTTACAAAAAATATATATTAGCATCGAACTAAATTACAATTAGGGGTTCTCAGCCCTTTGTTGTTCCTTTTTTTCTCCCAAAATTAATTTTTTATTTGCTATAATATATTGTTAAAAGATAAAAATAACATCAATTATATAATTTATTTTGTTTGCAAAGTATGATAGATTTGTAGTTATAGCTAAAGAGAGTCTTTTTTATACTTTATAAATATTACTGGGTAAATATTACTTACCAAAAAGAATATTAATTGTAAGAAGAAAAAAAAGTTAAAAAATAGTATCCTCCACCACCTATTCATCACGATATTGCAGATATCTAAAAGGTTGGATTTTTTTGGTAAGGTTTTAATTAATTTTAACCTAAATATTAGGATTTTCTTACCTAGTTCCATAAGGAAATATATAATAATCAAACTTTTAGTTGATTTTATTGTCCTGGATATTAGGAAAATAATTTAAATTATAATTTTGACCAATACAATATTTATTTTTAAAGGGTAAAAAAGACGAATAACATTTTACTAAAGGCCTTCGTGCTTTTAATATAGTACTAGTCTTAGGGTACGCGCTTTGCGCGTGTACCCATGTAGCGAGTATAAATTTTTTTAAAAAATTATGTAAATATTAATAAATAATATGTTTGTGTTATAAAATAAAAATAAAAATAAAAATTCCTAAAAATAATGAATATTTATCCTATTTAGTTGGCTCGATGAATGAAAAAATATGACTTATCTAATTGTCTTATTTCTTTCTCTGTCTTCCTCTGTCATTCTCTTCTATATTCTAAATTATTTATTTGTTATTTGTTTTGACTGTTAATTATTTTTTTAAAATTTTATGTAAAAACTTAATAAAGTAAAAACTATTATTTCAGAAGATAATTGAAGAGTTTAAAGATAATATCAAATGAATTATAGTTATTTTATGATATAAAAAGAATTATGGTCATGTTACAACATTTAAATAAGTAAATAATTTATATAAATTAAAATATCAATTGCTGTATCAAGACTTCCAACAAAGTTCATTGTTTTCACTTGCCAAATAGAGGTTAGGCAAATTTGGAGACACTCGTAAGATGTTCTTGAATTTACGTGTGGGCTCATGCCTTTGGAAGCCTATGACTCAAGCGCGCGATGAACATTTGTTATGAGCCCACCGCCTTAAGCACAGGCTCGTCCCACAATTCTTATGTCATAGTGTGTAAAATTTTAAAGATCATAAAAATTCATTATTAACATCTCTATTAATTAATTATATTTTAAAAGTTGAGGACACTAACATCGCGTCATGAAAGTGGATTCCGTAAAAACTTTCATATGAAAATACCTCATGTTTCAATGTTTGTTAGGTCTCTTTGTTATTCAATTCAAATACTTTTCTCCATTCTTTTAGTAATGAATTACAATATACAAACTATTTGTTAACTTTTTAGTAGCTTATTAGAAGCACATAAAATTGCATTATGTAATTGTTAATTATTAAGAATGAATTTCCAAATATAAATATCCAAAGAATTGATCTGTAAAAAAATTTAACAAAAGAAAAAAGATTCCTAAACTTAAAAGGAATACAAATTGTTCGAAACTATCCTAATGTGAGTTTGCATTCGTTTTTTAAGCTTGTTAGTTATGAAACATTCCCTTTTTAATTAGTCTTTTTCCTCTCTTTGGATTTTCTTAAAATTTCTTTTCTCCTATGTTCCCTGGAACTAAGTTGAATTTGTAATATATATTTTTGGTAACTACGATTTTGCAATATTTTTTAAAGCTTCTAAACCTAAAAATGTGGTTTTTATGTATTATGCGTTACTACCTTCTTCCTTTCTTTTTTTTGGTTGCAAATACGGTATGTTACATAATTATAATATAAAAAAAATTAATAGAGAAATTTTAGTTGATTTAGAAATCCTAATATTAGGTAATAATTAAAGTCCAAGATATTAGGAAAATAATTAAATGTATGTCTTAAATATTAATAAAATAATCAAATGACTATTTTGTCTAATACAAACACTATTTTAAAAGGGTAAAAAAGACGAACGATATTTCACTAAGGGGCTTTGTGCTTTTAATATAGTATATATATATAGAGAGAGAGATTATGTTCAACATATCTTTTAAATAGTAATTTTTAAAACACACACACTTGTGTCGAAAATATTAGAGAAAATACATAAGTTCACCCATAAATTTATCTAGAAAACTCGGTAACACACTTAAATTTTACGGGTGACTTTTTACCCTCCTATCCTTGTAAGAAGTGAAATTAGTGACACCCCGGGACATATAATACCATTTTCATGGTTAGATGTGCTTTACTGGTCAGCATCACATCAGAAATCAATCAATTTTTAATTTTTACTCATTTTACATTAACTTTTTTTTTCTAAAAATTTTTCTTATTTTTATTACTCCAATAATGAAACATAATTTGTTTTTAACCCACGATAACAATATCTTCTTCACACCCTTATTAGTGTCACGATCCAAAATCTATTAAGGTCGTGATGGCGACGGACATCATCGCCAAGCAAGCCAATCATTGATTAGTTGAAATAAATTTTCGTTTTAATACTTTTGAAAATTATTACCTCTAACTTATTACGTAATAACTAGACAAAGTCCGTTAAGTAAATACGATGTTTAAATATTTCATTTTTAGCAAATATAACCCAAACACATCCCAGAACCCGGTGACACAAGTACATGAGAAATTTCTAAGAATTTATACAATCATTACAAAGCTTGTGAGATACAAAGTGGACAATGGAATTTAAAACAAAATGAATACAATACGATGGAGACTCTGTCAACTACGGATCGCCTCCGGATAATGCAGCTCGCCTAAGTCTCCAAACCAGCCACATCTCTATGAAGGTACCTGTGCAATAAACATGCATAACAAGTGTAGCATGAGTACGAAAATAACGTTGATGTTCTATACGTCAATACCACACAAAAGGGGGGAGGGGGTGATTTGTGTGGTGTCCAATTTTCGAGTGCAGTCTCTATAGAAGAACCTGGTTCTTCTTGGTGTTCCAACTTCTACAGTTTGCGGAAAAGTAATTGCAGAATTTAAAGAACACAACAATTTTTACGTGGAAAACACCTGGCTCAAAGGTGAAAAAACCACGACCTACTTCCTAGTAGGATTTTCACAAACTCTTCACTATATTAACTAGCCAAACAACATTTATAAAATAAACTCTTTTGTAAACCTAAGGACTAACTCTAATCCCTTTGTGCAAACTAGCCTCTAGCTATTTGCGACAAACTTCAAGTTAACTCTAACTTGAACAATGTGTATCTATTACAAATGCGTCTAGATAAAGCTGAAAGATACAATAAGTAATCACCTACTACGAATGAACTAGACTAAAAGACAACAGATGGAACTAGTTCTTCTAGCTGGTTCAAGTAGCTTTTGTGTCGCACAAGGATTCTACTTGCCAAATTTCTTTGGTAGTTTTGCTTTCAGTTCTTGTTTTACTTCTGTGTTTGTGCGTTATTTCTTCAGCAGGAATGCTTCTACATTTAGTAGAGTCAGTAGTTGAGACGTTGTTGTTCAGTTCTAATACAACTCTTCCATGGTGGAAGAGTTTGAGTTTATCTCAACTTCCTTGATCTCGATTTTGTCCTACCTGAGATCGAACTCCATCTTCTTATCAATTTGAAACCTTTTCTCTTAGGAGATAACCTCTTAGTTCTAGATAACCTCTTAATTCACAGATAATGTTTATCTCATGTGCATGGACGCTTCTCGTGCCAATGGGTCTGTTTGACTATGTTTTCCCTGATAGACCTGGTTCAACTGAGTTGGCATTTGTCAATCTTCAAAATCATGCAGTGACTTGATTCAATAAATTCCCCCTTTTTGATGATGACAAACTCTGTGCTTAACCATGTACATACTTCAATCCAACATAGACACTTTTTATAGATTTAAGCATTCATCATAGAGATACCAGGTTCATTAGGTTATAAACATCACAAAAAGCATTGAAATTTTGAAAGCACATATCTTCCCCCTTTTGGCATCATCGCAAAGTTGCAAAATGATAAACTTACCAGAAGTATTAACAATTACTCATGGCCATTGAGGCAACTGCATATGCAAATCATGAATTAATCATCAAAGGAAACCAATCAAATGTAAGCTATTTAACAAAATGAGACAAAATCAATAACCAAACAACAAAATTCATTGATTAGACAGCAGATCAGGCACCATACACAAAAATAATTAAGAACAGTCGCAACCATGAGCAAAACAGAAAACAAAAGCAGAACAATCCCAAACTGGGTCATAGAGGGTGTGTTTGGAGGCACTGGACTCCTAAGGCTGGGAAGGGGCAGAGGAGGTTGTGGTCTTGTCTTGAAGAAGAGAGAGTATTTGATGAAGAACTCCCTCATTCTTCTTCTTTTCTTTGGCTAATTCAGCTTTGAGAGCATCCCGCTAAGCTTCAACCTCAATAAGGCGAGATTTCAAATGAAGTATCTCCGCATCCTTGATCTCACCATCCTGCACAAACATCCTGACCTTGCTATTAACAGGCAGTTTCCTAGATGAACCCGGTTCATCCTTAGGAATATTAACAGTGTAGTCATAGGTCAACAACGTATTCTTCCCAAAGTAGTCCTTAGCAGTAGCCATTTCAGCATTCTTCACTGGAACCTTGAAGTGAGCAAGCACAGCAGTCAGGATAAACCCATATGGTATAGCATGTGCCTTGGCTCCATTCACAACCTTGTCCAAGAGCTGGATGATGAAGGCAGGCCAATTGATCTGTTTACCCCTGTACAAGCACTCCATGAGCGTGAGATCCATGTAGCTGGCAATGTGCCTTCGCTCTTGCCTAGGCAGTAGAAATTTTATCACAAACTCGAAGAACAGTTTGTGCTGAGGCCTCATCTCACTCTTAAACACTGCCCTGGGCTCCAGTTCTTGCTCATTCTCACAGAAGGACCTTGTGATTTGAAGAGTTGAGGGAAAATCATCTAGATTAGGCCACCTTTGTCTTGTGTAATCATCACAACCCTCAAAAGGGATATGTAGTATCTTCTCCAACTCCTTTGCATCAAACGAAATCTCAACCCCTTGAACCTTGGAGGATACTCTACCATCTTTGACAACTGCGTTGGCCATAAATCCAACCAACTCATTCCTATCCAGCCTTCCCTCAAGGTGAATAACCATGTCCTTCCACCCTTACACATCCAAGGTATCCAACAGGAAAATCATCCCTGACTCCTCAAGGTCTCTAAGCAGCTTCCTCTTCAAGATAGTACTCTTAACAAACATTGTGAGTTTGTTAGTCTCCTCACCAGACACTTCCTCTTCTTCTCCACTCCATTCCTCATCATCAACCATCTTTACTTTCTTTGACGCATATCTGGTCCTCTTTGCAACTGTTGAGGGTGTGGCAGACACATATGCTGACTTCTTGGAAGAAGCCTTAGCTTTCTTAGGTTTTAGTGTCTCAACCTCAACTGGTGCTGGTTGCTCCTTCTGATGGACCAAGTCCATCTCATCGTCATCAACATGAACTGCCTCAATAGGCTCTCCAACGTTTTCCTTTCCCTTGGCAGACTTCTTCTTGCTCTTTTTCAGAGCTTTTTCCAATTCTTCTTCTCCTTGCCTATCTGTGCTTCTAGTAACACGACTCTTTGGGAAGGGAGCATCAGCAGATGATGAAGGTTTCCTCTTCTTGGTTGGAACCATGGTATTAACTTTCTTTGATTTTGGAGTTCTCTTCTTTTTGGGATTGTAGGACTACCCAACTTTTTCATCAACTCAGGCAACGTTTCCTCAATAGATGAACCAGGTTCATCTACTGCTTATTATAGACTTTCCAGACCTGCCGCTGCTTCCCCAGAATTGCTTCCCCCTAAAACTTTGACTCCTTCCTCAACAATCACAGGAGCGGGGCCACCAATAGCCAGAGTGGCACCTTCCTTCCCAGATCTTCTTTCTGAACTGCCTTCTCCCTCTCTCTCAATGTTTATGTTTTTCCCAATTTTTCTTCGCCTATCCGATACCTCTACATCCACTATCGACCCAATCAAGATAAACCTATTTTCAGCCATTTCAGTTGCAGACCCAACTTCAAGATTTCTCTTTTCAGTGTCAGATGAACCTGGTTCTTCATCCTCATTTGCATATTTGAAAGACTCGCTGGAAGATTTAGAGTCTTGGATCTTGCTGGCTTGAATTATCTCATTCAATTTTCTGGCATGAGAACCACAGGCAAATGTTTTCCTGGCCAACATCTTTAATCTACGTTTTCTAGGGACTGGAGTGGGGCTAGGTGTAACGGCTGGGACTGATTTGGGTGAAGGAGTGGGTTTAGGGATAGATTCAGGAACTGAAGGGTTTTGGGGGGTTGAAGACCTGGTTGGAGAATGTGAGCTATGTATCGATGGAGTATTTGAACCAGTGTCGTCAATACCGACCTCGTAATCGGGGGTGGTTGATGAAGATGAAGCAGTGGGTGATGTATAAGACATTGTTATGAAGATTTGGGAAGAGAAGAATGTTGATCGCTTTGGTATGATAGGAATGATGAACTTGGTTCGACGGTTATGCTTTTGAAGAGGGGAGGTAATGATGTCCTTTTAAAGATGTGGTTTTTAATTATGCAACGGGCATAATTCTTGGTCAAGTGGGAGTCTAATCGCTGTAGGAGTGTCAGTAATTACATGGTTATAACTCCCTAAATCTAGGCTAATTAAGGTTCGATGGGACTCTTTGAAACTGGTTCATTTTGGGATAAGTACTGAGAATTTGAAATGAACCAAAAAGATAGAGTCCTGCTCATGTGTGACTATAATTATTTCGATAAGTGTATGGTGATGAGCACATACATTGTCAGTCAGATGAACCAGCAGCAATGAACCAGATTCATCGTGTTATAGTCTTTAATTTGCCTAAATTTACAAAGATAGAAAAACATCATTAGTAGCCAGGGAATCATATTAATACATGGCAAAAGTATGGCAGTAAAGTCATCATACTGAGCAATGATTAGTCTGGTCAGCTACCTATTTTAGTGTTTGTAGCCAAAAAAAAAAATTCATTTTTATTTTTCAATTAGGTGATCTTAATCATCCCTCGTTCTAGCATGTTTCTCTCAAAATTCTCCCTACTTAATGCCTTAGTGAAGATATCAGCAATTTGTTTGTCAGTAGCACAGAATTCGATTGAGATCATTCCTTTTTCATAGTTATCTCTTAGGAAGTGGTGTCTGACATCTATGTGCTTGGTTCTCTTATGATGAACCGGGTACTTCTTCATGCTAATTTCACTAGTGTTGTCACAGAAAATAGGAATGCATCCAACCTCTATACCAAAATCCATGAGTTGTTGCTTGATCCATAGCAACTAAGCACAACATGAGGCTGCAACCACATATTCAGCTCAGTAGTAGACAAGGCTACTGAGTTTTGTTTCTTGGTGGCCCAAGACACAAGCCAAGAGCCCAAAAAGTGAGCCATGCCTGAGGTACTTTTCCTGTCAACCAGGAAGCCTGCATAATCTGCATCAGCATATCCTACAAGGTCGAAATTACTACCTTTAGGATACCAAAGACATAAATCAGTAGTGCCCTTCAGATATCTCAGAATTCTCTTCACTGCAGTTAGATGGGACTCCTTTGGATTTGCCTGAAATCTAGCACACAGTCCTACACTGAACACAATATCAGGTCTGCTGGCAGTGAGATATAATAAAGACCCAATCATCCCTCTGTATAGCTTTTGATCAACGGATGAACCAGGTTCATCCACATCTAATTTTGTAGTTGTGGCTATGGGGGTGTCAATTTCTTTTGAGTCTTCCATTTTAGATCTTTTGAGTAATTCTTTCACATATTTTTGTTGATGGATCATTGTTCCATTTGAGTTTTGCTTGATTTACAAGCCTAAAAAGAAGTTTAGCTCACCCATCATACTCATCTCAAACTCACTCCCTTTATGTTTAGCAAATTCCTTACTTAATTTGTCAGAGGTTGCCCCAAATATGATATCATCCACATATATTTGCACAACCAAGAGATCCTTACCTTTTTCCTTTAATAACAAGGTACTGTCAATTTTACCTCGTTTTATCCATGTTCTAGAAAGAATTTCGATAGTCGCTCATACCATGCTCTTGGTGTTTGTTTGAGTCCATACAAAGCCTTGTCAAGTTTTTATACATGGTCAGGTGTCTCCTTGCTTTCAAAACCTGGAGGATGTTTGACAAATACTTCTTCTTTTAGATAACCATTGAGGAAAGCACTCTTTACATCCATCTAATGGAGAGTGAATTCCATGTGTGCAGCAAATGCTATAAGAAGTCTGATTGCCTCCAGTATTTCCACTGGAGAAAAGGTCTCATCATAGTCAATTCCCTCTTCTTGACTATATCCTTGGACAACCAGTCTGGCCTTGTTTCTTGTAACCGTTCCATCCTTACCGAGTTTGTTCCTGAAGACCCACTTTGTGCCAATCACTGATCTGTCTAGTGGTCTGGGTACCAAGTGTCATACTTGACTTCT
>ML409006.1:13061-65573 GCA_005239525.1 Nicotiana knightiana
CAGGATCAGGGCCAAGGTCCAGAGTGATTTGTTGTTGAGTTCCCCCTGTCATGTTGCTTGGGGTAGTTGGACCTGGTCCATCATCTGTTCCATCTTCCGTAATTGCTTAAATTTGTTCACTGCTTCTGACCAGTCCAAGCTCATCATCTTCTGGTTCCTGTCTCTCAGATGAAGTGTTAGTTTCATCAAAAACAACATGCACACTCTCCTCTACACACATAGTTCTTTTGTTATATACTTTATAAGCTTTGGTATGTGATGAATATCCCAAGAATACTCCCTCATCACTTCTGGGATCAAATTTACCTAGGGAATCCTTGCCATTGTTGTGCACAAAGCACTTGCATCCAAAAGCCCTAAGTTGGGATATGTTGGGCTTTCTCCCTTTAAGTAATTCATAAGGAGTTTTCTCTACCAGTGGTCTGGTCATGCATCTATTTATTATGTAGCATGCAATATTTATTGCTTCTGACCAGAAGCTATGGGATAGTTTGCTAGAAAGAAGCATGGTTCTATCCATATCTTCAAGAGTTCTGTTCTTTCTTACAACAACCCCATTTTGCTGTGGGGTTCTAGGGGCATACAAGTTATGATTTATACCATGTTCATCACAGAATTCAGCAAACTTTGCATTCTCAAATTCAGTACCATGATCAGATCTTATTGATGCTAGTTGATTTCCTAACTGTTTTTGAGTTTTTCTAACAAATGAAGTGAACATATCAAATGCTTCATCTTTAGATGTCAAAAATAAGGTCCAAGTGAACCTTGAGTAATCATCAACTAGCACCATTACATATTTCTTACCACCTCTGCTCAGAGTTCTCATAGGACCACATAAGTCCATATGAACCAGTTCCAACGTCCTAGTGGTACTGACCATTTTCTTGCTTTTGAAAGAGGATTTTACCTGCCTCCCCCTTGCACATGCCTCACAAACTTTGTCTTCCTTGAACTTAATGTTAGGAAGCCCTACCATTAAGTCCTTAGAGACTAATTTGTTGAGCTGATTTAGACTTGCGTCACCAAGTCTGTTGTGCCAAAGGAGGGGATCACTGTCCAACACACTTAAGCAAGTGAGTTCATTTTCTGATAGTGTGGACAAGTCTATGACATAGATGTTATTCATTATTTTTCCCTGCAAAACAATCTTGTCAGTAAGAAGGTTAATCACAAAATATTTTGTGGAAGTGAAAGCAACTAGCTTACCTCTGTCACACAATTGTGACACACTGATCAGGCTATAGTTCAAGCCATCTATCAAGTACACATGTTCAATGGAACGTCTATCATCCTTACCTACCTTACCAACCCCGATAATTTCACTTTTCTTTCCATTTTCAAAGGAGACATTTCCTCCTTTTAGGTTTTCAATTGAAAGGAACTATTCCTTGTTCCCTGTCATATGTTTTGAGCAGCCACTATCCAAGTACCAAATTTGGCTGCTTCCTCTCACTTGAACCTACAAAAAGAAATCAGGGGTTAGTCTTAAGAACCCAAACTAGTTTGGATTCTTTTCTATGAGAGAAAGGATGAATTAAGTTTTTTCTGGCCCAATTTGGTAACCAATTTTTTCTTTTAACAAAGCTCTCTTTTCTTCGACTGGCCTGCTCTTTTGCAGTACACTTAATTTTGTAATGACCAGTCTTACCACAGTGGGTGCAAATTTTATTCTCAGGGAAAGAGAGATACTTGCTTTTGGGATCCCACTTGGGCAATTGACTCCCAAAGCCAATTCCTCTCCGGTTGCTACTATGATTTTCTTGAAGCCATGACAAGGCATCAGAGGATTTATTCCATTTACAAGTTCGATCTAACTCATGTTTGACTTTAACAAGTTCTTCTTTAAGTGTTCTTATCAATTCATCCTTAGTATACATCTTATCTTTTAGTTTTCCCACATTTTCTTCTAACATGATATAAGAATGATCAACAATCTTTTTACTAGTTCCTAGCTTTAATTTTAAATTTTCAGATTTTAGCTCTAGAATCTTAGTTTTGAGTGGATGAACCTGGTTCACCAAGACAGTGTTTTTATTTTTAGATTCACTTACTCTGATTTCTAGGTTCATGCATTTTGCTTTTAGCATTGCACACTCTTTAGAGAGTTGTTCTTTCTCTTTGGTTGTTACTTCGGAATCATCCATGAAATCAAGTAGCAACTCATAAAGTTTTTCTCTAGATAGGAACTTTATTTTGTTTTTGAGATGGGATATACTTACCTTTGGTTCTTCATATGATTCCTCATCAGATTCGCCAATTTCCATGAGCGCATGTTCTTCATTCTCACCATCTTCTGATTCTTCATCTGAGCTCCCCCCCAAGCAGCAACCATAGCTTTTGTTGTGGTTTTCTTGGGTTGGACCAGTTCCTTCTTCCTGTTCCTTCTTTCAAACCTCTCGTTTTTCCATTCCACTTCCCACTGAGGACAGTTATTGATATGGTGATCAGTCTTTCCACACTTGTACCATCCCTTGTTGGTTGGCCTTTCTGGAGCTTTTACTTTGTTGTAGTTTCCACTTCTAGAGATGCCCTTCTTCCTTATGAAAAAGTTTCTGAATTCTTTGGTAATCATGGCCATCTCATCTTCCTCCAGATCTTCTCCCTCAGTAATTCTCAGTGCTAGACTCATTTCCTTCTTTGGACCATCCATCTTCATTTTCTGCTTTCTGAGTTCATAGGCAGTGAGGTTTCCAATCAGCTCATCCAACCTCAGGGTTGCCATATTTTTGGATTCCTGGATAGTAGTGATTTTGCTTTCCCAGGAAATAGGCAAGACCCTTGTCAGGATCTTCTCAACCCTGTTTTCTTCAAGAATGACTCTACCAAGAGACTTAAGTTCATGGTCAGAGTTGTGAACCTTGTGTACATTTCTTGAATTGTCTCTCCTTCTTTCATAGTAAAGTTTTCATACTGAGAGTAGAGTAGAGTACCTCTTGATCTTTTCACTTGAGGTGTTCCTTCGTGAGCTACTTGTAAGGTATCCCAGATTTCTTTGGCAGTGGTGCAGCTTTGAATCCTACTATACTCGTCTGGACCTAGTCCACAAACTAGCCACTTTTTGGCCTTAGCATTATACTCCCATTTCTTCAGATCCTCAGAAGTGCAGTCAACTCTAGTTTTTGGTGCATCTTCTCCAACAGTCTTCTTCATGGTGGCAAGAGGACCATCAATGACTATTTTCCAAAGTTCATAGTCTTCTCCAACCAAGTGATCCTTCATCCTGTTCTTTCACCAGGAGTAATACTGGCCATTAAAGAGTGGTGGCCTTGCAGTTGATTGACCCTCCCAGTTTCCCGGTGGTGCACTCATTTTGATCTTTTCCAAGGTGTTAGCCTTTTCAAGGATAACTCGCTCTGATACCAATTGGTGTTCTATACGTTAATACCACACAAGAGGGTGGGGGGGGTGATTTGAGTGGTGTCCAATTTTCGAGTGCAGTCTCTATAGAAAAACCTGGTTTTTCTTGGTGTTCCAACTTCTATAGTTTGCGGAAAAGTAATTGCAGAATTTAAAGAACACAACAATATTTACGTGGAAAATACCTAGCTCAAAGGTGAAAAAACCACGACCTACTTCCCAGTAGGATTTTCACAATCTCTTCACTATATGAACGAGCCAAACAACATTTAGAAAATAAACTCTTTTGTAAACCTAAGGACTAACTCTAATCCCTTTGTGGCAAACTAGCCTCTAGCTATTTGCGACAAACTTCAAGTTAACTCTAACTTGAACAGTGTGTACCTATTACAAATTCTTCTAAATAAAGCTGAAAGATACAATATGTAATCACCTACTACGAATGAACTAGACTAAAAGACAACAGATGGAACTGGTTCTTCCAGCTGGTTCAAGTAACTTTTGTGTCGCACAAGGATTCTTCTTGCCAAATTGCTTTGGTAATTTTGCTTCCAGTTCTTGTTTCACTTCTGTGTTTGTGCGTTATTTCTTTAGCAGGAATGCTTCAACATTTAATAGAGTCAGTAGTTAAGACGTTGTTGTTCAGTTCTAATACAACTCTTCCTTGGTGGAAGAGTTTGAGTTTATCTCAACTTCCTTGATCTCGATTCTGTCCTACCTGAAATCAAACTCCATCTTTTTATCAATTTGCAACCTTTTCGCTTAGGAGATAACCTCTTAGTTCTAAGTAACCTCTTAGTTCACAGATAATGTTTATCTCCTGTGCATGGACGCTTCTCGTGCCAATGGGTCTGTTTGAAAATGTTTGCCCTGATGGACCTGGTTCAACTGGGTTGGCATTTGTCAATCTTCAAAACCATGCAGTGACTTGATTCAACAAACATGTAATCAAAAAGTATCCCGCCTAACCTCGGAGAGGTAGTGATGAGAGGTTGAATTAGACACTCACCAAGGTCCAACAAATCAATGTAACACAATATGATACCACTAATAGGCATACTAGGATGATAAAAATAGTAAGCATTAAAGATAACTGTAACTCAAATAAATGCTGAAAGTAAATAAACAATTACTACTTATTTTTTCCCCAAATATCTTAAATAAACAGTTACTTCTTCATTTCCCCCCCAAATATCTTAAATAAACAGTCCATGAAATCATTAACAATTTAGCATGCGCATACAGGATAAGGACAACCGGCCTGAGTCATTATAATAATCATATATGTGCACTGCCGAGGGTCGAACGGCCCGAACCATAAGTGCATCCTTGCCACAAAATAATCATATCTATGCACTGCCAAGGGTCCAACAGCCCGAACCATAAGTGCATCTTTGACATAAACTAATCATATCTATGCACTGCTGAGGGTCGACCGGCCCGCACCATAAGTGCATCTTTCGATCCGCCGTGGCGTACGACCCGCTTCCATGAGAGTGGGGGAAATCACACTCCGCTCGCGGAATGTAAATTGCGAAGTGATCACACACAGTCATGCAAAATCAAACAGACCACCCCGACTACATCGGGAAAATAAATACTCAAGTAAATGACAAATTTCTCTTTTAAAAGTCACAAAAATAGTATTTAGATCTTTTCTCGAAATTCATTTGCCAAGTTTAACAATATTCAATAATAAAACCTTATCAGGAATGCAATTATCCACGGAGGAAATCAATTCTCTTTCTAAATGATTAAGAAAGGTACTCTAGCCTTCTTAGGAAATAAATTACCAAATTCAATAGCATTATCAGTCTAATATTATTGGCAGGATCACATGTAGAACACGTAAGGCATGCTAGTGGGTCCTAGAATACCCGGACATAAGCATAATAGTAGCTACGCACGGACTCCCTTCACCTCGTGCATATGTAGCCCCCACAGATAGTAGCACATACTTAATTATTTCAACTAGGGGGACAATTCCCCCTCACAAACTTAGAAATGAGACTTACCTCGCTCCAAAATTCCATAACCGGATTCCAAGCCCTTCCGACGACTCTAATGGATGCACAACGTCCCAAAACTATCCAAACAATGACACAAGAATGAAAATATACTCTAATATTTGCAACAATTCAAATTATATAATTTCACAACTCCGCTCACTGAATTGACCAAAATGCCCTCAGGCCCACATGCCCGGAATCTGAAATTTCTCGAAGATATATTCTAGCCATAGCTTTACTAGCTCAAATATACAATTTACTCTAAATTCCATGCTGAAATTCGTGGTAGAAATCCAAAATACCATTTCTAGGTTTTCATTCAAAATTTCCCAATTTTCCCACAATTTTTCATGTTTTAATCCATGCATATACCTTGTATTTAACTTGAGATGAGTGGGAATAACATTACCTTGACATTGATGATGAAGTTCCCCTCTTGAAGCTATTCTAAAATCGCCTAAGCCATGAGAAAAAATGAGAAAATGAACCAAGATCCTTGTTTTAAAACATTCTGCCCAGGCTGATTTTTGCACCTGCGATCCAGTCATCGCACCTGCACTTCCGCAGGTGCGCCCAAGAGCCCGCACCAGCGGCTTCCTTCTCCTTCAACCGGATCCGCACTTTCGACCCATTGCTCGCATCTCCGCCTTCGCAGGTGCGGAAATTCCATCGCACCTGCGATCCCAGCCAAGCTATCCCACTCTCGCACCTGCGGCGCCAAAGCCGCACCTGCGGCCAAATCCTCGCAGGTGCGCTCACACAAGACACAAGCAGCTCCAGCTCCTCTTCCAACTTCAAATTTGATTCGTTAACCACCCGGAATCCATCCGAGGCCCCCGAGACCCCGTCCAATCACACGACTCAGTCCCATGACATCCCACGGACTTGCTCGAGGCCTCAAATCACATCAAACAACGCCGAAATCACGAATCACTTATGAACTTTGAAATTTCCAACTTCTACATCCGATGCTGAAACCTATCAAAATGCGTCTGATTGACCCCAAATTTTGCACGCAAGTCATATTTGACATTACGGACCTGATCCAACTTCCAGAATCGCATTCCGACCCCGATATCAAATTTCCACTTCCGGTCGGGTTTCTCAAAAACCTTCAAATTCCTATCTTTAGCGAAACAACTTCAAAATAACCTACGGATGTTCACTTCCGATCGCGCTTCCGACTCCAGAATCACCATACAGAGCTATTCCCGGGCTCAGAATCCCAAACGGATATCAATATCACTGAAATGCGTTACAAGCCAAACTTAAGAAATTTTCTTCAAAATGCTGACTTCCACAATATACGCTGAAACGCTCCCGGGTTATCCAAAACCCGATCCGGACATACACCCAAGTCCGAAATTATCATACAAACCTGCACGAACCTTCAAATCCTGATTCTGAGATCGTTTACTCAAAATTCCAATCTTGATCAATTTCTCCAACTTAAGGCTTCTGAAATGAGAATTTTATTTCCAATTTGACTCTAAACTTTCCGAAACTCGATTCCGACCACGCCTACAAGTCATAATACCTTAAACGGAGCTGCTCATTACCTCAAACTGCTGAACGACGCGCTAGAGCTCAAAACGACCGGCCGGTTCGTTACATTCTTCTCCACTTAAACATACGTTCGTCCTCGAACGTGCTAAGAACTGCTCTGGAGTTATCTGAAATGACTGTTTAACCCCTCGAGCACCTGCCCATGCTACTACAACCCAGTTGAGCACATTAGCTTGATCAAATCTGAGGATATCCTCTTTTACCCATACCATAAGCTCAGAACCCAGTTTCAGCACTTGAAATTCTCTGCCAGGCCTAGTTCCAATATATAAACACTGTATCAACTACCACACGACATACCAGAACATGACTACATACCTTTGCTGAATCAGCATCATGCACCGCATAACTCATCATCTGACCACAACGACACTCCCTGAACCTTAATAGCCAAAATTCCACGAATCTGATGCTCCCAATGCATCTCATGATATACATATATATACATCCTTCTATAATGTTGGCGATACCACCACAACGGAGGAGATGTGTAGAAATTCTAACCAATTGCAGAGTTAAGCAAACATTGAGTCTCTCCTTTTTGACTTAGATCATTATCTCATTACGAACCAAATAATGGTATTTGTCTTTCAATGTATTTCACATAATCTTATCGCACTAGATCCCTGATCCAAAATCTCCTCTCACCCAGTATGAACTGCTCAGACAACAAATCTCCCCAAACATGACCAACAGTCTCACATGACACCACAATGTGCCAATAGGCCATAACTCGAACATGATACATAAAGAAATGACTTAGGAAAAGACTACTCAACTCACTCAACTAATAAGAAATTTACTCATAAAATAGGAAGTAAAACATAAAAAAAAAAATATATAGGAACCTTACTCATCATCACACTGTTGCGGCGTGCAACCCGATCCGAATAACATACCCGTGGCAGCGTGCGACCCGGTCCCATCATAAAATTCACATAAGGAAATATACACGGAGCTGAATTGCTCACTATTACAAATTACTGAATATCAATCATAAGCACACTAAGTTCATAAACCATCCTGGGGAGACTGATAAAGCCATATGCTCACAAAACTCAAGCACAACTGAGGTGCGATATATATATGTATACCCTGGATCTCAAGAGCTTTCCTGCTCACATAACATCATCACTACGCGGAGATCTCAACACATAAGAAATTATCAAGCCGTTTCACAACTCACACGACACACTCATATTATCACATGAATTTGACGAAGACGGAACAACATCCGCTGTTCTAATACCTTTCCATGAAAAACGCTCTACTCAAATGAACATGCCTGGCTCATACGGAGACCATAATCATATTTAAATCCATCCACAAACATCGAGTCTACCTTGCTCGCACCAAATTAAGCTAATAGCTTTACCTGGGTCCATATTAACCCACTTCCTCTCATAATACGCAAGAACAACCATCATAGCCGGAACAAACACCCCACAATCCACAACCAAATGAACTGAATGCCTTCCAGGAATAAACCCTCAAATAAGCAATATTGCACTTCTTTATACTCTGTCCAAATCTTCAATCCATTAAGTGACTACATGTCACACTGGTACAATATTCTCGTGGTTACGCTCCCACGACCTTCCACACCAGGTAACAAGTCTGCACATTCGCATCACCGACCACACTAATACTGCAAAACACATCAAGAACCCATGACCAGGGTACAAAGCCTCTTTCACCGAATATCGATCTCAGGTGACACTGAAGATAACACAAGCTTACTCTGAAGTTCTCATCCGAGCTCATGACATTCTTGTTAACACCGAACCGCAATCTCGATTCGTACTCCCAGTTACATACTAATTGCCGCACCTAACATGCCAATATGAGATAGCGCAAGAATTTCATCATAACTTTTGAACCACCAATAGGGTGAACACTTCATCATATATAAACCTTTTTACTTAACTCAATTCAAGAGTACCATCACAACACACGAGTAAATTCCCGCAATCACAATACATACAAATCCTTAAGTAGTGGTCTGAACCACCATAATCCTTCCGGGATCCGCCTACACCTGACAGGCCATAGCACTCGAATACTCCCACATGAAATCTATTACTACGGCCGACAAGCCCCGCACATACCAGCCCAACCACATGCATAATTTAATTATATCGAAGGAACTGATCACTGCCGTACCTGTGCCATTTCGACCATGGCTAATCAATATATCTTCTTTTAATCATTCTTAACTACCTCAGAAATAATAGTAACTTCCTCCAACTCACAGAAAACTCAGCTCTCACTCATCCCGAGTGACCTTGATTCACGAGACCATGCTGTCTCAGTCTCACAAACCGTCTCATACCCTCCTGACAATCTTTCTACAACCCGGAGTTTATTTCTCTCACTCCTCCAATGCTATCCTGCATGCTGAAACATATCATAGAACACTCCAACCATTTTCCTTCTCTCAGGAATTACGCTGCAAAAGCTCAGTTCTTAATCATACGACTGCCTTTTTAACCCTTAAACGCCGCATTCTTAACTTTTGAATTCACTAGGACCGCTATCGAGAGTCACCCACTCTGACTGGTCTCGAATACAAGAAACTCCAAGGCTCTTCTAGCACCTGAACACCCTTTTCAATGAAACATGTGACCGAGTCACTACCCTTGCAACTCGCCTATGCCTTAAGCATAAATTCTGAATCTCCCAAAACCTAACCCTGGTCCAATAGGACCAACTTGTGCACATATTTGTCAAATCCCATTCACAGTTACCATTCTACTCATTTCCCTTAGTTGTACTAACTTGCCAATATGCCGACGATCCGCAACCCCATGAGAAGACCATCCTACAACCCAACTGCAGGCAAGGGGACTCCCCCACTTAGCCCGAAGCTACTCCTTGCACCACTCTAGACCCTACTGAGATCCTTTCTCCTTTGTTAGTATGATTTTTCCTAGCCAATCCGTCCAATTCTTCCGAATTCCCCTGTCAGCATTCCCTAAATACTTAAATTCTCTAACACCATTCACACATTCTGCCTCCTACCGAATAGCCACCAGAATCCCTCACAGAAACTTGCCAACCACACAACTGCTAACCTACTCATAGGAGATAACCCACCTGTGGAAATCACCAATTGACACCTTCCAACGACGTTGAAATACACACTTTCTGCAACATCCATACTCCATCCTAAGCCTGCTCTCATTCACCAACTTTACCAGTCTGTCCGCTCTTCATGGACATCCACTAAATGCGCTACAACATCTTCAAATTCACCGCCCCACTGCGTCCTTATTCATTCCTAACAACTCCTCCCTGTTGTATCCAACCTTACGCCGAAATAACCTATATTTCAACTTAAGCTCATAGGCCCAATCATCATCCACTAAAACTCTCAAACTTTCCCTCAAGATAGGCAGCTGTCTTACCACTGAACTTCCTGTGCTACGCTGCCACTCTCCCATTTGTTAAACTCATTCCTTTAGGCACTACCTGACCTCCTTTCAAGCCATTCATTGCCCCTACATGTGGGCAAGCATCCTACCATCACACCCACATCGCGCGATAACCAATCGTAAGCATCATCACTACCTGAGCATAGCCTTAAGGCTCTCAGAAACACAGCTACTGAGCCGAAACAACATACTACTCCTCCACAGAACAACAACAATAGCCTCAATCAACTTCGCCGGGGGAAACATCTCGCACCACATCCCAAGTTTCGTTAAAATTCCTCAAATCCTCGATTCATAGCAAGCACTTCGCGACGTATAAGATTGAGTAGGAAGAAACATGGGCATAAGCCTCAAAGGAATTGAATCACACGATGAGGAATCAATAAGGGAAGTAATCCTAACAGCCATGTAGCCTCTCGAAGATAAGTACAGACGTCTCCGTACCGATCCGCAAGACTCTACTAGACTTGCTCATGACTCGTGAGACCTAAGGGAACCTAGCACTCTGATACCAAGTTGTCACGACCCAAAATCTATTAAGGTCGTGACGGCGCCAGACACCATTGTTAGGCAAGCCAATCATTGATTAGTTGAAATAAATTCCCGTTTTAACATTTTTGAAATCATTACCTCTAATTTATTACGTAATAACTAGACAAAGTCCGTTAAGTAAATACGATGGTTTAAATATTTCATTTTTGCAAATATAACCCAAACACATCCCAGAATCCGGTGACACAAGTACATGAGCAATTTCTATGAATTTATACAATCATTACAAAGCTTGTCCGAGATACAAAGTGGACAATGGAATTTAAAACAAAATGAATACAATACGAGGGAGACTCTGTCAGCTACAGATCGCCTCCGGATAATGCAGCTCGCCTAAGTCTCCAAACTATCCACATCGCTATGAAGGTACCCGTGCAATAAAAATGCACAACAAGTGTAGCATGAGTACGAAAACAACGTGTACTCAGTAAGTATCCCGCCTAACCTCAGAGAGGTAGTGACGAGAGGTTGAATTAGACACTCACTAAGGTCCAATCAATTAATGTAACACAATATGATATCAGTAATAGGAATACGAGGATGATAAAAACAGTAAGCATTAAAGATAACTGTAACTCAAATAAATGCTGAAAGTAAATTAACAATTACTACTTCTTTTTCCCCCAAATATCTTAAATAAACAGTTACTTCTTCATTTTCCCCCCAAATATCTTAAATAAACAGTCCATGAAATCACTAACAATTTAGCATGCGCATACGGGATAAGGACAACCGGCCTGAGTCATTATAATCATATATGTGCACTGCCGAGGGTCGAACGGCCCGAACCATAATTGCATCCTTGCCATAAAATAATCATATCTATGCACTGCCGAGGGTCGAACGACCCGAACCATAAGTGCATCTTTGCCATAAAATAATCATATCTATGCACTGCCGAGGGTCGAACGGCCCAAACCATAAGTGCATCTTTCAATCCGCTAAGGCATACGACCCGCTCCCATGAGAGTGGGAAAAATCACACTCCGCTCGCGGAATGTAAATTGCGAAGAGGTCACACACAGTCATGCAAAATTAAACAGTCCACCCCGACTACATCGGGAAAACAAATACTCAAGTAACTGACAAACTTCTCTTTTAAAAGTCACAAAAGTACTATTTAAATCTTTTCTCGAAAATTCATTTGCCAACTATAACAATATTCAATAATAAAACCTTATCAGGAATGCAATTATCCACAGAGGAAATCAATTCTCTTTCTAAATGATTAAGAAAGGTACACTCTATCCTTCTTAGGAAATAAATTACCAAATTCAATAGCATTAGCAGTCTAATATTATTGGCAGGATCACATGTACAACACGTAAGGTATGCTAGTGGGTCCTAGACTACCCGGACATAAGCATAATAGTAGCTACGCACGGACTCCCGTCACCTCGTGCGTACGTAGCCCCCGCAGATAGTAGCACATACTTAATTGTTTCACCTAGGGGGAAAATTCCCCCTCACAAAGTTAGAAAGGAGACTTACCTCGTTTCGAAGTTCCACAACTGGCTTCCAAGCCCTTCCGACGACTCCAATGGACGTACAACGTCCCAAAACTATCCAAACAACGACACACCAATGAAAATATACTTTAATAATTGCAACAATTCAAATTATATAATTTCCCAACTCCGCTCAGTGAATTGACCAAAATGCCCTCAGACCCACGTGCCCGGAATCTGAAATTTCTCGAAGATATATTCTACTCATAGCTTTACTAGCTCAAATATACAATTTACTCTAAATTCCATGCTGAAATTCGTGGTAGAAATCCAAAATACCATTTCTAGGTTTTTATTCAAAATTTCCCAATTTTTCCACAATTTGTCATGTTTTAATCCATGCATATACCTTGTATTTAACTTGAGATGAATGGGAATAACATTACCTTGACATTGATGATGAAATTCCCCTCTTGAAGCTCTCCTAAAATCGCCTAAGCCATGAGAAAAATGAGAAAATGAACCAAGATCCTTGTTTTAAAACATTCTGCCCAGGCCGATTTTGCACCTGCGATCCAGTCCTCGCACCTGCGCTTCCCCAGGTGCGCCCAAGAGCCCGCATCTGCGACCCATTTCCCGCATCTGCGCCTTCGCAGGTGCAAAAATTCCATCACACCTGCAATCCCAGCCAAGCCAAGCCAGCCCATTCCCGCACTTGCAATCCCAGCCAAGCCAGCCCATTCTCGCACCTGCGGCGCCAAAACCGCACCTGCGGCAAAATCCTCGCAGGTGCGGTGACACAAGACACCAGCAGCTCCAGCTCCTCTTCCAACTTCAAATTTGATCCGTTAACCACCCGGAATCCACCCGAGGCCCCCGAGACCCTGTGCAATCACACGACTCAGTCCCATAACATCCCACGGACTTGCTCGAGGCCTCAAATCACATCAAACAATGCCGAAATCACGAGTCGCACTCAAACTCAAACTTTATGAACTTTGAAATTTCCAACTTCTACATCCAATGCCGAAACCTATCAAAACGCGTCCGATTGACCCCAAATTTTGCACACAAGTCATATTTGAAATTACGGACCTGCTCTAACTTCCGGAATCACATTCCGACCCCGAATCAATTTCCACTTCCGGTCGGATTTCTCAAAAACCTTCAAATTCCTATCTTTAGCTAAACGACTTCAAAATAACCTACGAACATCCGAATTCACTTCCGATCGCGCTCCCGACCCTAGAATCACCATACAGAGCTATTCCCAGGCTCGGAATCCCAAACGAACATCAATATCACTGAAATGCGCTTCAAGCCAAACTTAGGAATTTTCTTCAAAATGTTGACTTTCACAATATACGCCGAAATGCTCCCGGGTTATCCAAAACCCGATACGGACATACGCCCAAGTCCGAAATCTTCATACGAACCTGCAGGAACCTTCAATCCTGATTTTGAGATCGTTTACTCAAAATTCTAATCTTGGTCAATTTCTCCAACTTACGGCTTCTGAAATGAGAATTTTCTTTCCAATTTGGCTCTAAACTTTCCGAAACTCGATTCCGACCACGCCTACAAGTCGTAATACCTGAAACAGAGTTGTTCATGACCTCAAACTGCTGAACGACGCGCTAGAGCTCAAAACGACCGGTCGAGTCGTTACAATTAGCGTCTATAAAGAAGAACCTCAAAAATTGGTTGCACGCATCCAAACAAATTAAAATTGAAGATGGGTAATATGATGGAATTTGAATTGGTTAGAAGAAAAATAAGAATCCCTTTGATTTATGGTGGAATGATTTTGTTATAGTGGGGGTGAAATAGGAGAAGATGGAAGAGGCGTTTTTGTTAACTTTTCTGGTTAGAAGATGACATATGTAGGAGTAAAAGAAAAGAAACAAAAGAAGCCCACAAAAAATAATTATTAATTAGGAATGTAACATATTAAAGTATGAAACGTGTATAATTTAATTCATGTTAAATGTTTCTCGTTCTTTTCACTCGCGTTTTGGAGGATGAAGTAATTTTTTGCTGCCGCATCACCATTTAGGGTGGTCTTGATATGAACTTTATATAAGAATAATAGGTATTAGTCATTCGTAAAGTTTAAGAGTGTACTCGAGTATTGTGGACAAGTTTAAGTGTGAACTTATGTATTTTTCAAAAATATTATGATTGATATACATATTTAGTTTAATTTTATACATTTTTACGGTGACAGAAGAAGAATAGAAATTTCGATGTTTTAGACTTGAAATTCTAAAAATATTAAACCAAACCAAAAAAAAAAAATATTCAATTAAAATGCAAGAAGGGACAGCAGATATCCACATCCCTGTGGGTAGGCGTAATTCTTAAAAAAAAATTAACAAGATAAACATAATATCTAAACCATTACGTAGAGAGATGCACTCAGCCGCCTTGCACCATATGATACTTTGAATTTAGATGCACATACATATATTACATAATTTTAAAATATATATATATATATATATATATACACACACACACTCTCTGGCCTCTACTTAGATGTATCATTATTAAGCCCAACTCACTTAAGCATGTGTAATGACCCGGTCGGTCGTTTTGACCATTTGCAATTCGTTCTGCTATTTGAAGTCTCGAGCAACACCGTATGATGTATTATGACTTGTGTGAATCGTCAGTTTTGATTTTCAGGTTATCCAATTGATTTGGAAGAATGAATTTCATGATTGGAGCTTTAGGGTTGGAAGAGTTTATCGAGTTTGACTTATTTGTATTTGACCCCGAGTTCTGATGGTTCCGTTAGGTCCGTATGGTGATTTTGGACTCGAGGGTATGCCCGAATTTGCAATTAGATATTTCTAAAAGGATTCAGTGCTAATTGGCAAAAATTGAAAATTTGAAGGTTTGGAAAGTTCATAAGTTTGACCAGGTGTTGACTTTGATGGCATCGGATTCGGATTATGATTTCGGGAATTTGAATAACTTCGTTATGTCATTTGAGACTTGTGCTCAAAATTTGATTTCATTCTAGGCTGATTTGATATGTTTCGGCGGAGTTTCGGAAGTTGAAAGTTCAAAATTTATTGAGTTTGAATTGAGGGGTGATTCATTGTTCCGCTGTTATTATATGTGATTTGAGGGCTCGAGTAAGCCTGTGTTATGTCATGGGACTTGTTGGTATATTTGTACGGGTCCCGAGTGGCCCGGGTGAGTTTCGGACGAGGTTCGGATTGTTTGGATCAATTTTTTGCTAAGGCTTCTGGTGGCAGGATCTGGTGTGGTCGCACATGCGGTTGGTTTTGCGCAGGTATGATGGTCGGAAGCGAAATATATGGGGGATCATCGCAGATGCGGAGGAAGAGGCGCACCTGCGCGTGCGCAGAAGCGAAATCAGTGATCGCAAAATCGGGAATGTGCGCAGAAGAGTACTTTGTGTCGCACCTGCACTTTCGCAGAAGCGGGGCTTGTTGCCCAGGTTCAGAAGGGAAGATCTCCAGTGTTTTCCGTAGAAGCGAGAATTTTTTTCGCAAAAGCGGTCCTTTGTTCGCAAATGCGAAAATTGCTGGGCAGAAGTTATAAATCGAGTGCTTGGCTATTTTATTCACATTTTAAGTTGGAGAGCTTGGATGGGAGCGATTTTGGAGGTAAATTTCATCACAAGGATTGAGTAAGTGTTCTATACTTGGTTTCGGTTATATTTAATGAATCTATCTTCGATTTTGGCATTTGAATTATGAATTTTAAAGAGAAAATTGGAGGGTTTTGTCTAAATCATAAAGAAAATTCTTGAGTTTGAACATCGATTTGGAGTCTGATTTGAATGAAACTTGTATGGTTGGACTCGTAATTGAATGATTTATTGCATTTCGTAAGTTTTGTCGGGCTCTGAGGTGGGGGCCCGAGTTTGACTTTTGGGTTGATTTTGGGGTTTTGATTAAAGAATTGACCTTTATCGATTGGGTTTGTTCCCTTTAGCATTATTTGATGTATTTGACTTGCTTTGGCTAGTTTCGAGCCGTTTAGAGGTTGGTACGCGAGGGATGGCATTTTGGAGCATCATTTGGCTTGCTTAGTATTGGATTTGGCTTGTTCGAGGTAAGTAACACTTCTAAACTTGATGCTGAGGGTATGAAACCTCGAATTACGTGTTATGTGATTGATATTGAGGTGACACTCATGCTAGGTGACAGGCGTGTGGGTTTGCACCGTAGAAATGGTGATTTAGTCGATTCCATGGAACCGTGCAACTATCTTATTTGAACATTTTTACTATGATCTATGTGTTAGAGCACTTTAGCTGTGATTTATGCTAGAAATCATGTTTACGCTATATGTTGGTACTATTGGGACCCATAATGGTCGTTCTTTGATGTTGAGGTATTTTTTTAATTGCAGTTATGTACTCAGTCGCATTCATTGTTACATATCATATCTCACTCTCTGTTATTGTATATTGTCACATCTCGTATCATTGATTTGGGCTGCTTAGCATGAGTGTTGTGAGCCCAGAGACGGGAGAGGTTGATGACTGCGTGAGGCCGAGGGCCTATTGTGAGTGATATTTATAGGATCAGGCTGCACGCCGCAACATATTTTATTGATTCATGCCAGGAGTTGGCTTATTATAGCGCTTGGATTGGATCGGCTCCTTCGGTGTCTGCACATCCACAATGGGCACAATTTCTAGCAACTATTTACATTTGGGCTGGATTTGCCCTGGTCTATTCGCATTTGGGGTTGGATCTACCCCGGTTCATTTGCATTGGGCTGGATCTGCCCTGGACCTATCATGTTTGGGAGGAATCTACCATGTACAGTACTGAGTGACGGAGTGTTGAGCATGGTGTGTGAGAATACGAGACAGAGAGATTGAGTACTCCGAGAGTGTGAGTACATGATTTTATCACTGAGATACATTATATTTGGTATGCGTACTTCAGATAAAGGCATAAAGGTGCATTTCTTTTTGCTACTCGATTCTGGTGACATCCATGATTTCACATGTATATTGACATGTAGGCATAGAGATGTATTTTCCTCATGCTATCCGAAAATAAAACATTTTATTTATTGTTGAAAGGCTTTTTGGGGAAAATCACAATCTTCAAACTTACTCATATATTTTGGGGTTTTAGGTGAAAGATTTGGGATCTATTGTATACTTGAAAATCATGCCTTTTTTCCGTAACTATGAACGAGCTGAGTTATTTCTTGTACCATCTTTAATATATTGTTATGAATGGTCATTGACCATTGGAGGTGGACTCTAACCCTTGTCCCAGCCCGTCACTACTTTTAACCTAAGGTTAGATTTTTTTACCTATTGAGTACATAGGGTTGGAAGGTCTCTTCAGAGTAGGTGTCTCGGTTGTGGTACTTTTGGGGTGCTTAAGAAGGAATACATCGGCTTATAGGCCTTAGGGCGACGTGGTTTTATGCTAGGGTATCATGTGGTGAGTTTTGGTTGAGGGTCGTTGTATTATGGAGGAGAAGCATCAATTTGAAGGGAATTTGGAAGGAACTCGGAGAAATAGGACAATTTAGTAGTAGGTTGGATCAGCACAGTAACGGATATGATCGGTTCTTTGGGTGCTTATGATGTGGTGAGCTTATACAGGTGTTTTGTGGCAATACTCTTGGACTTGGCAACCTGCGTGGCTTGGTTGAGTTAAAGACATTTGGTTATGATGGTTTGGTTATGTGCAACTGAGTTTCGAAGAGTTCTCAATGGTTACTACCACAGTTCGAGGTGTATATTTCCTGCCAGCATGAGGAACATGTTGCATATTGTGCTTTTCTCCTGGATGAGATCAAATGGAAGGTTCCTGGCTAATTGAATGTTTATTCCACTTGTGATTCAGGATTCATTATGAGATTCTCGTACTTTTTCATATGATGGCATGATAGATGCAGCATGTGGTGTGGGATCGAGATTTACATGTGCAAGTGTACGATTCAGTTCCAAAAGGAAGATCATGAGTTATTACAGCACAAACGATTTCAGATGTCGGCACTAATTGGAAATTCCCAAGAAGGGTGCGCATTTAAGAAGGCACACTGTGTTCTGACTTACGGATGCTTCATTGGTATTGCGGTACTCACCTGGTTGATTGACTGCTGATATTCAAATTTTGCTATTTGGTACGGGAGAACTAGAGAAGTATTCCTCATGGGATGATCGTGTATGGGAGACGTGTTAGGAATTCGGGCGGTGGAGTTTGGAGCAGATATGGTGATTCATGTGTTCTATAAATTTGGAGACTGGAAGTTCTCATAAGCAGATTGTTTCGTGGTTGAGGACTGTGAAGTTGTGGCCAAAGCTAGCCATATGATAGTATGTGTTATGATTTAGTCATTATGGACTTTTGGATGTTTATTTATCTATTGTGGGTGGCTAGAGTTGATTTGGGGTCCATAGATAGGCCCAATAAGGATGTGTATTCTACACTGAGTTGGATTAGTTGACTCCGTACTGCTATTGTTGAGGGATGTGCCATCCGGTTAGAGTTAAGATTATTCGTGTTCTAATATGTTCTATGATTTAACCTTGTATGCCACTAGGGGTTGTGATTCGTTGGTCATATGTACACATGGTGCGGTTCTATTAGGGCCTTACAGCGGAATTTGAGCGAGATGGGTATTTGGGTGTTGAGTGATTGATTGCACATTGGTTATGTTCTTTCGGGTTTGTGTGGCATTGTGTCATTTGCTTCTCCGTGGTTACGGTCATGCACCTTGGGTATGTGATATCGAATTGCGCGTGGTTATTGATTTTGAGCATGGTGGCTTGAGGTTTTTTATATGGACTAGTGTTTGGATGGGGTCACGCATTGCAACAGAGTTATAGGGAGATATAATCCTTTGTTTATCGTTCTATGGTGTGTTATGGGTTATTAGCATTGCGTTTTAGTGGTACTTGTTGAGCGTGCAGGGTCGGTTCTCTCATTGGAGTCATTTTCTATGTTTAAGTACATTTGAATTGTCGTGTATAGGTGTATGGATTGCACGGTTTATGGACCTAGGTTGTATTGGTGTGGCATGTCAGTAGAGTAGTTTGTATTTGATAAGATGAGACCATCGGATCTAGAATGGGTGTTATCAGAATTGATTGCGGCATATTTAGAAGGATAATATCACTGATCGTCTTAGAAATCTTGTTGTAGATCTTGTCGAAGGAGAGGGAGCTCCATGACTTGTTGATATGATGAAGGGTTATGATTTCTATGTGTTTATTTCATCATCGGCAGTGTACGAAGTTTTTAGAATGAGATTTTGTTTGATATGAGGTTTATTACCGATATTGGGTTGTTTTGAGCAGCTACTGTGATCGAAAATTCTGCTACGAGTATGCGAGTCGTGTGGTATGTCATGTGAGTATATCGTAGGTTATAGTTATGGATTGATACAGTCTGTTCAGACTTATACAGTGTGTAGAATGCGAGGTTTGGGTCTTGTAGGAAATTTCGGATGTTGGAAATTGGATTATGTGGTTTACGGGCTAAGGTTGAAGTAATGATCTTCAGTATGTTGTGTTGTCGGGCCTATATGGAATAGGGTGACGTGGGATTACCCCCGGTTATGTCCATGGTAAGGTTACAAGGCAGTTTGATGGCTTTGGAACAACTCTTGGCACGTTCGAGGATGAACGTATGTTTAAGTGGGGGAGGACGTAATAACCCGACCGGTTGTTTTGAGCATTTCCATTCCCTTCAGCTGTTTGAATTCTCGATCAGCATCGTATGATGTATTATGACTTGTGTGAATCATTGGTTTTGATTTTCAGGTTATTCAAAATTGATTTGGAAGAATGAATTTCATGATTGAAGCTTTAGAGTTGGAAAAGTTGACCGTGTTTGACTTTTTTAGTATCTGATCCCAAAAAGGAGTTTTGATAGTTCTGTTTGGTATGGATGGTGATTCTTAACTCGGTCGTATGCCCGGATTTGCAAATGGATATTTTTAGAAGGATTCCGCGCTAATAGGTGAAAATTGGAAATTTGAAGGGTTGGAAAGTTCATAAGTTTGACCAGGAGTTGACTTTGATAATATCAGATTTGGATTGTGGTTCCTAGAATTGAATAGCTTCGTTATGTCATTTGGGAATTATGTGCAAAGTTTGAGTTCATTCCAGGCTGATTTGATATGTTTCGGTGTGAGTTTTGGAAGTTCAAAGTTCAAAGTTTATTTGAGTTCGAATTGAGAGGCAAATCGTCGTTTCGTTGTTGTTATGTGTGATTTGAGGCCTCGAATAGGTATGTGTTATGTTATGGGACTTGTTGGTATATTTGGACAGGGTCGCGATTGGCCGGGGTGTGTTTTAGACGAGGTTTGGATTGTTTGGATCAGTTTTGGCTAAGGTTGCTGGTGGCACGATCTGGTGTGATCGCACCTGCAGTTGGTTTTCTGCAGGTGAGATGGTCGCAGAAGAGACAATTGGTCGTAGAAGTGAAATAGGCTTGGCTGGGGGTCATCGCAGATGCGGAAGAAGAGGCGCACCTGCGTGTGCGTAAAAACGTGTTTTGTGTCGCACTTGTGCTTACGCAAAAGCCGGGCTTGTTGCACAGGTGAGGAAGGAAATATCTCCAGTGTTTTCCGCAGAAGTGAGATTTTTTTTGTCGTGAAAGCGACGTTGCAGAAGTGACCCATTTGTTCGCAAATGCAAAAATTGCTGGGCAGAAGTTATAAATAGAGGGCTTGGCTATTTTATTCACATTTTGAGTTGGGGAGCTCAGATGGGAGCGACTTTGGAGGCAAATTTCATCACAAGAATTGGGGTAATTGTTTTATACTCAGTTTTGGTTATATTTCCTAAATCTATCTTTGATTTTTGCATTTGGATCATGAATTTTAAAAAGAAATTGGAGGCTTTTGTCAAAAGATTCATAGAGCGAATTCTTGAGTTTTGAACATCCATTTGGAGTCGAATATGAATGAAACTAGTATGGTTGGACTCGTAACTAAATGGATGTCAGATTTTTTAATTTTTGCCAGGTTTCGAGGTGTGGGCCTGAGTTTGACTTTTGGGTTGATTTTTAGCTTTTGATTAAATATTTGACCTTTAACGGTTGGGTTTGTTCCCTTTGGCATCATTTGATGTATTTGAGTTGCTTTTGGCTAGTTTTGAGCCGTTCAAAAGTTGGTACGCGTGGATGGCATTTTGGAGCATCGTTTGTCTTGCTCGGTATTGGATTTGGTTTTTTCGAGGTAAGTAACACTTCTAAACTTGGTAATGAGAGTATGAAACCTCGAAGTACATGTTATGTGATTGATGTTGAGGTGATGCGCATGCTAGGTGACAGGCGTGTGGGCATGCACCGTGGAAATTATAATTTAATCAATCCTATGGAACTTTGTAGCTATCTTATCTAAACATTGTTTACTGTACTCTATGTGTTAGAGCACTTTAGTTGTGATTTATTCTGGAATTCATGTTTAGGCTATATGCTGGTACTATTGAGACCCACAATGATCGTTCCTTGTTGTTGAGTTATTTGCTTAATTGTTGTTATGTACTCAGTCGCATTCATCATTACATATCATATCTTAGTCTATGTTATTGTATATTGTCACATCTTATATCATTGATTTTGGCTGCTTAGCATGAGTGTTGTGAGCTCGAGAGACTGGAGAGGTTGATGACTGAGTGAGGCCGAGGGCCAGTTATAGGAAATATTTATGGGATCGGGCTGCACGTTGCAACATGTTTTATTGATTCATGCCAGGATTTGGCTTATTATAGTGCTTGGGTTGGATCGGCCCTTCCGATGTCTACACATCCACAGTGGCACAATTGCTAGAAATTATTTACATTTGGGCTGGATCTGCCCTGATCTATTTGCATTTGGGGCTGGATCTGCCCCAGTTCATTTGCATTGGGCTGGATCTGCCATGTTTGGGATGAATTTTCCGTATACAGTACTGACTGACTGAGTGTTGAGCATGGTGAGTAAGAATACGAGACAAAGACATTGAGTACTTTGAGAGTGTTAGTACATAATTTCATCACAGAGATACATTATATTCGGCATGCGTACTTGAGACACATGCATAGAGGTGTATGTCACGACTGAATCTGCCCTCCGTGAGAGGCCGTGACGGCATCTAGTCTCTATGACTAGGTAATCCTAACATTTGCGAAAAACAATGAAAATGAAAGCATAAATCTTAACAACTAACATCAACAGGTAATTTAATAACTGATAGCAATGCCGCTCGACATATACATTAACCAACTCTCGAAATATACACATAATTTCCCCAAGACCCAGAACATCATAAGTCATAAGCTTCTAAAAATTTGTCTAAATGTTCTATACATCAGTATCTAAAAGAAGTAAAGAACAACACAAAAGAGAATGGGGGGGGGGGGGCTCTGAAGTCTGCGGACGCGTGCAGATGTACCTTGAAGTCTCCGGAACAGCAGCAAATGCACAACTAATAGCGAGGATGGAATGATGAACATGGATCTGCACATGAAAACATGTGCAGAAGAGTAGCATGAGTACACCATAATAGTACCCAGTAAGTGCCAAGCCTAACCTCGGTCGAGTAGTGACGAGGTCAGGTCAGGCCCACCGGTAAATAATAAAGAAAGCAGGAGAATATACATTATAATAAGAGACCAGAATTTAACAAAAGGAAACACATCAAAGTAATAGTACAACACAAGGGTAAAAAGCAGGGGATTTCCCGAGATACCATCTCGTAGTCCATAAATAAATATGTAGGGAGAACTCCCGAGGCACTGCCTCGTAATCTCAAAAGTAAATATGCAGGGAGAACTCCCGAGGTACCGCCTCGTGGTTTCAAAAGTAAATGTGCAGGGAGAACTCCTGGAGGTACCGCCTCGTAGTCTCAAAATTAAATGTACAGGGAGAACTCCCGAGGAACCGCCTCGTAGTCTCAAAAGTAAACACACTGCTCAACCGATAATTACAATAGTTAACAACAAGATTTCTACAGTTAAAACTGATAAAGAACAAGGAAAAGCATGAAATTCAACTAGGCATGCCGCACAGAGTTCAAATTAGCAGTTAAAGCATATAGACATGCGGTATTAGACTAAATAGTATAACTACACATGTTGGTAAAACTCAATTCAGAATGGAAACAGGTTACTACTCAGTAAAAATCGGGTTCTACAATAAATAGACCGTGTACGCACTCGTCACCTCGCGTACACGGTGCTCACATCTCACAACTGTACCAAATCCTAAGGGGATTTCCCTAACACAAGGTTAGGAAAGCCACTTACCTCGAACCAAACTCAAATTAATCCGTAAGAATGCCTTTTCCACGAATATCTGACTCCGAAGTTCAAATAAGCAGTTAAAGCATGTAGACATGCAATATTAGACTAAACAGTATAACTACACATGTTGGTAAAAATCAATTCAGAATGAAAACAGGTTACTACTCAGTAAAAATCGGGTTTTACAACAAATAGCTCGTGTACGCACTCGTCACCTCTTTTACACGATGCTCACATATCACAACAGTACCAAATCCCAAGGGATTTCCTTAACACAAGGTTAGGCAAACCAGTTACCTCGAACCAAGCTCAAATCAATCCATAAGAATGCCTTTTCCACGAAAATCTGACTTCGAATGGCCCAAATCTAGCTAAAATCAATTACATACCATAAATATAACTATAAGAAGCTAATCTAATTAATGAAGTCAAAGCTAAAGCAAGAAATTAGAAAATCGCCCCAAAACTCGAACCGGGCTCACGTCTCAGAATCGGGTAAAAGTCACAAAATATGAACACCCATTCACTCACGAGTTCACTTGTACCAAAATTACCCAAATCCGATGTCAAAATCTCAATCAAAACCCAAAATCTTAGTTGAAGAACTTCTTCCCATTTTCCCCCAAATTTTCAACCCAATCAGAAATTGAAAGATGGAATCAATGACAGATTAGTGGGATAACCAAAATCAAGTGTAGAATCATTACCCAATCGATGTCTTTGAAAATTCATCAAATCTCGTCCAAATCCGAGCTGTTAAACTCAAGTTTTGATAAAAATGGCCAGACCCTCATTTTTTGAAATATAATATGTTGCCCAGGTAATTCCTTCTTCACGAACGCGGAATGTGCCTCGCGTTCACGAAGCATAAAAATTTCTTTCATCCAAAACCTCCATCGCAAACGCGAGAGTCCACTCACAAACGCGGAAGCTTACACTGCCTGACCCTATGCGAACGTGGGACCCTCGTCGTGAACGCATAGGCTAAATGCTTGGAGCTCCATATGACCGATCCTCTACACGAACGCAATGTCTATTTTGCGAATGGATAGTCTCAATGTTCCACATGTTCGCAAGCACGGGAGACACATTGCGAATGGGAAGAACAAACTCAGCTGGCCTCCCAGATGCCTTACGCGAACGCGATGAAGGAAACCAACAACTGAAACACCAGATTTTCTGCAATTCCAACAAGTCCAAAAACGATCCGTTAACCACCCGAATTCACCCTGAGGCCTCCGGGGCCTTAACTAAACATACCTACCAGTCCTAAAATACCATTCGTACTTATTCGAGCCCTCAAAACACATCAAACAACAACAAAAACACGAATCACCCTCCAATCCAAACTTAATGAACTTGAAATTTCAAATTTCAATAACTGATGCCGAAACCTATCAAACCACGTCCGATTGACCTCAAATTATGCACACACGTCATATTTAACATTACGGACCTACTCCGATTTCAAAAATCATAATCCGACCCCGATATAAGAAAGTCCACTTCCGGCCAAAATCTCCAAAAATTCAACTTTTGCCATTTCAAGCCTAAATTAGCTACAGACCTCCAATTCACAGTCCGGACACGCTCCTAAGTCCTGAATCACCTAAAGGAGCTAATGGAACTGGAGAAACTCCATTCCGGAGTCGTCTTCATAAAATTTCAACTACCGCCGAAATCCTAAGACTTAAGCTTTTGTTTAAGGGACTAAGTATCACAAATCACTCCGAAACGAGAACAACAACCTCCCGGCAAGTCACATAAGTAGAAAAAGATACGGGGAAAGCAGTAAACAGGGGATCGGGCCTATAACTCTCAAAACGACCGGCCGGGTCGTTATATCCTCCCTCTCTTAAAACAATCGTTCGTCCTCGAACGAGTATAGATACATACCTGAAGTGGCGAAAAAATGAGGATAACGGTTGTACATATCATGCCCGGTCTCCCAAGTCGCCTCCTCGACCGGCTGACCCCTCCACTAGACCTTCACGGAAGCATTGTTCTTTAACCTCAGCTTTCGAACATGCCTGTCCAAAATAGCCACCGACTCCTCAACATAAGATAAATCCTTTCCCAACCGGACTAAGCTGAAATCCAACTCATGAGATGGATCGTTGTGATACTTCTGGAGCATAGAAACATGGAAAACTGGATGAACTCCTGCTAGATTGGGAGGCAAGGAAAGCTCATAAGCAACCTCCCCAACACGTCGCAACACCTCAAATGGGCCGATAAACCTTAGGCTCAGCTTTCCCCTCTTTCCGAATCTCATAACACCCTTCATGGGTGACACCTGGAGCAGGACCCTCTCCCCAACAATGAATCCACATCGCGAACCTTCCGATCCACTTAACTCTTCTATCTGGATTGGGTTGTGCGAAGTCGATCCTGAATCACTTTAACCTTCCCCAGAACATCCTGAACCAAGTATGTACCAAATAATCTAGCCTCGCCCGGCTCGAACCAACCCACTGGAGACAGATTCCGCCTACCATACAGAGCCTAATATGGTGACATCTGCATGCTCGACTGATAACTTTTGTTGTAGGAAAACTCCGCAAGTTTCAAGAATTGATTCCACAAACCCGCAAACTCCATCACACACGCATGGAGCATAATCTCTAATATCTGAATAGTGTGCTCGGACTGTCCGTCCATCTAAGGGTGAAATATTGTGCTCAGCTCCACTCGAGTACCCAACTCATGCTGTACGGCCCTCCTGAACCTTGATGTAAACTGCGTGCCCTGGTCAGAGATGATATAAACTGGTACGCAATGAAGCCTGACAATCTCGTGGATATAAGCTCGAGCCAGCTGCTCGGAGGAATAGGTAGTCATCACAGGAATGAAATGAGCTGACTTGGTCAGTTTATCCACAATCACCCAAACTGCATCAAACTTTCATTGAGTCCATGGAAGTTCAACAACGAAATCCATAGTGATCTGCTCCCATTTCCACTCCGGAATATCTAACTTCTGAAGCAACCAACCTGACTGTTGATGCTCATACTTCACCTGCTGGCAATTCAGACACCAACTACATACTCCACTATGTCCTTCTTCATTATCCTCCACCAGTAATGCTGCCTGAAGTCCTGATACATCTTCACGGCACCCAGATGAATGGAGTATCGCAAACTGTGAGCCTCCTAGAGAATAAACTCACGCAAACCATCCACACTAGGCACACATAACCTGTCATGCATCCTCAATTCACCACCATCCCCAGTAGTGACTTCTTTAGCATCACTATGCTGAACCATGTCCTTAAGGACAAGTAGATGAGGGTCATCATACTGACGCTCCCTGATACAATCATAAATAGAAGACCGAGAGACTACACGAGCCAATACTCGACTCATCTGAAAAATATCCAATCTCACAAATTGGCTGGCTAAGGCCTGAACATCCAACCCCAATGGCATCTCTGCTGCTGGTAGATATGCTAAGCTTCCCTAAATCTCCTCCTGGCGACTCAAAGCATCGGCCACCACATCACCTGATGGTACAAAATGGTGATATCATAGTCCTTAAGCAGCTCCAACCACCTCCGCTGATGCAAGTTAAGATCCTTTTGCTTGAATAGATGCTGCAAACTCCGGTAATTGATGTAAATCTCACAAGGGGCACCATACAAATAGTGCCGCCAAATCTTCAAGGCATGAAGAATAGATACTAACTTAAGGTCGTGGACATGATAGTTCTTTTCATGCACCTTCCGCTGTCTGGACGCATAGGCAATCATCCTACCGACCTGCATCAACACCGCGCTGAGACCAATTCGCGACGCATCACAATATATAGTATAAGACCCCGAACATGTAGGCAATACCAATCGGAGGCACCATTTTCATGGCCCGAGAACACCATGCCATGGCCTGGGATCTCTTTCAAACTCTGCATATCATTACTCAAAGGCATCATGGTTCGGAGAAACCATCCTCATGGCCCGAGAACATCATTTTCATGGCCTGCGAATCCTCCATCAAGAAATTCATAGCCCAGGACATCATGATCTGAGGACGTCATCCTTAACCGTCCGAAGACATCGTTCATGGTCCAACAGGAATTTGCATCATGTTTAAATTACGCACAATATATGCTTGAATTTTTATTTACAGGTAATCCGGCGAGCAAACGGCCATCCCGGTAGGAGCGGTCCCGCTCCAGTTCTCCTAACAACCCCGTAAGTTGTTTGTGCACCTAACCGTATACTTTCGTCCGTTCTTGTAAAAATTCATTGGTATACTTCGTCGATGACTCCTGAACTACATACAGCCTGATTCTTGTAAAACCAGGGATATGTAGGCAACTCAAAAGCCAGGGTGCGGCCTAAATCTCTCCAAATCGTTTCGCTCGGTCAAAATTGGCCATCATATCTTTATCCGACAACTCTTTCATCCTTCCCGGGTAAAAATGGGCAGCTGTTGATACCAAATTTTTCCTCAAAATATTTTTAATTTGCATATATACCTTCAAAATCATACTTTCATAGCAATTGGTATGTTTCTATAATTTTCCTATATTTTATTAATTTATTTTTAATTTATCCAGCATTTTATTTCCGATAATTAATTACAAAATTGCACTACAAACAATTTCAAAAGCATTTTTTGATTTAATTTATTATTTAGGGGTCCTATTAAGACCAACTTATTTTACAATCAACCAAATTGGCATTATTTGGCTATAATCGCAATACCTTTACAATTATGGCCTAATTATATATTTTACGCCATTTTTACTCAGCAAGTAGTCATTTGTATTTTTAAATACTCGTTAATCATTTGAATTTAGTTTATTAAGCATAAATTTCATTTATTATAATTTTTAACTATTTTTATAAATTATTTATCTATTTTTTATGGGTATTTAATAATTAGCCAGTTTTATTTTAATTCTAGCCTAATTAAATCCGGACTCCTACCCATTTAAATAACACAACAGACCCCCAAGCCCAATTCCTACATTACCCGGCCCAATCCGGACTCAATCTCAACTGTTGATCAAATTTGATCAACGCTCCAGAACGACCCTTACCTAATTTAACCCTAAACGACTACCCCCCCCCNTTGGAAGTTCGAGTCTGTTTGTGATGTTGTTTGCGTGTCTCTCATGAACTTTCTGGCTTTCATGTATGTTCTATGTGCTTCCTACTATAATTTGTTGTTAGGATTTCCGAATCTCTATTGTTCCTCTGACTACTTGCTTAGGGTTTCTCTGATTTTTTTTCAACATGTGCTATTTAATCATTTAATAGGTCTGATTATTCGTTTTTATTGATTGTTTCATAATACCCTCTATTGGTTCTGTGTATTTTCCGTAGAACTGTGATATTTTCCTTTAAAATGTGATTTTGTGTATTTTCCTTAGAACTCTTTACTGATTTTTGAATTATTTCCTTATTTTTGTGATACTTTCCTTAATTAGGACTGATTCCCCGCGACTTTAGTCCCATCCGTGATTCTCCTGTGATTGATTTGTTAAAATTAAAAGGTATCCAACCTTATTTATGTGTTTCGACTTCCTGTCAAATAATCAGTATATATTATCCTTATGTAAAATTATGTATTTAGACTTTATCACATGCTACATACCTTACTACTCTTATTTAGCTCATGATTGATTCTTTCCTTATGTGACACCAAGTATGACCGTTTGAACTAGGACTCCCTAATTAAAGGGAGTCCAGGTCTGTGATTGATTCTAATCGAATATTGATTGATTAATCAGTACTTGTTACCTTATTTTCTACTTTTCCCTTTAGTTTCAGCATGTTTTATTGCCTTCTTATACGTTTCACTAGGACTCTGCCTTACCCCTGATCCCCAGCACTCTATAAGCATGTATTTGTGTCACTTAGTTACATGTAATTCTGAACATATGTTGTAACCCTTTCCCCTGGACCTGTGTGTAACTCTGTTTGTTATGTGCCTCCTCTTTGTCATCCCTCAATCTGATTCCGTTAGGTTTCTGGCCTGAACATCTTTATGAAACTGTTCTGTGGTTGTTAAAGTTTTGTGATACTTTAGTATTTCTCTGGTATTAACTTGTATGCGAATCTTCTTCATGAGCAGCCTGCTTGTCCCCAATCCCTTATTCCCTGTTTGTGACTGCTCTCATGTACTATGCATGTTGATGTGGTTCTAGGTTGTTGATTGTCCTAATCCCTTTCTTTCAAACTATTCTCACTAAAAGCAAAATCTTCTGTTCTCCAAAACTTATTCCAAACTACTCATTTTCAAATTGTTTTCCAACTCAACTCTTTCAAAACTATGTCAAGCACCCTCACTATACTCCTAGACCTTTAAGTTCTACCCCCTTAGTGTGAGCATTTCTTTGGGACCCTTGAGCTCCCTCTGAACTTTGACAAACAAGATCTGGCCATTCCACACTGCACTTACTCAATTTGGTTATGAAAATCTAGGTGTGAGCACTGCCCGGGATCCCTTGAGATCCTTAGGGAACTCTTACACACCTGGATTTGTATGAAAGTATGTGAACTAATGGCAAAGAGGATTCTGGAGATTCTGGGCCTATCAGTAGGCTCCCTATAGTATAACTTCTTCTTTTCATTATTCAGTTATGTAATTCATGCAAAGGGCATGTAATAACTGTTGTAAACAACTCTTTGGGGATGGATAGTGGAAAGGGAAGGGGTGACTATGCATGCTTTAGCTATTAAAAGGGGTGGAAAGAATGTTATTAGGTTTATATTCCTACTTGCGCAATAGAAACTATGCTTAGGACTCATTTCATGCATTAGATATCATGTTCCCTAGGACTTACACTCACTGTTTTCAGCATGTCCATCTCACTATCATATCACTTAGAAAATCCTGCGTTAAAAATGTGTTAATAACCAGTACTTTACAATCATGATTTACGCTTCCATGTACACTTAGAAATCATGTCCCTAGGATAACACTAACAAACTGTACTCTTGCATATTCTTAAACGGCGCATAATGCTGTGAGTATTTAGAAATCCTGCTTAGAACTCTGCATATGCATCATTCTGCATCCCTACCTGTGCATTAGATACCATGTTTTAGGATTTCATTCATACTCACTTAACAACACCTAGTCTAACTACTGCTACATGTTATTTTACACCTAGGCAAGCCTTAGGAAATCAGTTAAAGAAATAAAACCAGAACTGTCCTTTGTGATTAGTGTTCAACTGTCAGCATGTTTAAAACCAATAGGCAAGCCTGATTAAGACTTCCTCTCTGAGTTATGCATTAAATCTGTCTTTGTGTTATCACTTAGATACCATGCTTAGGATCTGAACTTGAATCTGGACCTTAACTGTGTATGAGTCATGCTGTTTATGTGTACTACGTGTGGAGGTACTTGAGCCTTTTCCTGTTTATGTTTATCCCCTTAATTGCAGTCCTATATGTTTCTTGTTTGTCGCTTAGTGTTTTGCTTTTAAACCTCAGGGTCTACCTAGCACCTCGCTTATAGGATAGAAGTCCTAAATTCCTCCGGGACTGATAGGAAGGGACGGGTAACATCATGCAATAGTGTTCGAGACCAACGCTCGCTCTAATTACCTTTACGAGGTGGGAAAGGGTAGATATGGATATGATGACCAGTGCGCTAACACCACGTGTAGCCCCTCTTCGAGGAGTGATTACCGGGTATTGTACTGATGTGATCCATATTATTATAAACCTAGGATACCCTCTATATGCTTATATGGTAATCCTTCAAAATCTAACCTTCTTTACTATTTTCAAACATCTGCATGCTTAAGACTTAAATCCCCTCTTATTTGAGCCTTTATTTGTCTGTATGCTAAGTCGTACAAATTCACAAAACCTGTTTGGCCGGGAACCACACTTGTGGATCCTGAGGGGTGCCTAACACCTTCCTCTTAGGATAATTTCAAGCCCTTACCCTATTTCTGGTTAACAACGTAGTTGTAAATGAACCTCTTTGGTGTCCTAACGCACCTTTAAGAATCGTTAGGTGGTGACTCTCAAAAAAAACAAACCCCTTTCCCAAAAGGAAAGAGTTGCCCAAACCGAATATCATAAATCCGATCTCCGCGAGGAAAGAGGGGGCACGACAGTAGTCTATGACCCATATAATGCTATACTTGAAAGTGTAGCACCCTTACTTGTTAATTTTATTAGTTAAGTCATATTGCAAAAAAATCGGTAAAAGAATTCTAAAGGGATAAGTTTCACTTATTTGAGGTTGTGAATGGAACACTTGACTGATATTGAAAAATTTGTGTTTCTTTAAAGTATTTCCTATTTGTGGAGCGGGCCAAATGCCTCGGTAGCAGATAGATGCATCTATGATTCATGCCGTTAGACCCTCGACAGTGCACAATTTAAATATTATTATCCTGGATCAGGTCATACGACCTCGGCGTTATTTGCGCATGATAAACTCTTGGAAATTTTCATAATTGATATTGCTTCAATATTTTGATGATATCAATCGTTAAATGATCAAAAATAAATTTGGGATTTAATATTTGTGAAAAGAGTATTTATCATTTCCTTTTATTAAGTTTTTCAGTGTTATTCCTGTAATCCATATTTAGTTATAATTATGATATATTATCGTTAGCCCATAGTAAGTATCTAAGTCGACCCCTCGTCACTACTTCTTATAGGTTAGATTGGATACTTACTGGGTACATGTTGTTTATGTCCTCACGCTATGCTTCTGCACTTTATGTGCATGATCTGAGGTAGGTGCATCTTGATATCAGTCTGCGTGCACGCTTGACTCTGGTACGAGACTACACGGTGAGATGCCCTTCCGAGCCGCTCTAAAGCAGCCGAAGTCTCTTTGTTGTTATTATTCTGTCTAGTTTATTTCAGACAGTAGATTAGTAAATCTTTTGTATATTCTACTAGTAGCCCATACTCTTGTGACACCAGGTCTTGGCACACACACTAGTAGACTCTTGATTTTGGTTTTATTTTACGATCATGATTACACTTATTAGATTTCGTGTTATTTATTTTCAAATCAGTTACTTCTTTAATCTTTTAAATTTAAAGAAAGTGGGATTTCTTAGAAAAAAATTTAAAAAGGAAAAATCACATAGTTTTCTCAGTGTTGGCTTGCCTGGAAACGGAGCTAGGCGCCATCATAGCCTAACATGGAGTTGGGTCCTGACAACATGGTATCAGAGCACTAGGTACACGTAGGTCTCACAAGTTATGGGCAAGCCTAATAGAGTCTTGCGGATCGGTGCGGAGACATCCGTACTTATCTTCGAGAAGCTATAGGGTGTTAGGAAACTACTTTTTATTCATCTCCTATCGTGCAGTTGATGGTGTACTATGTTTCTTCCTCTTATTCTCTCACAGATGGTGAGAACGCGCGCGGTAGATGTTGTAGACCCAGGAGGGGCTGCTCCCCCTATTGCTAGAGGCAGAGGCCGGGGGAGGGCACCGGCCCGAGGTAGGGGACGAGGACGTCCCAGAGTTGCCCCAGTTATACCACCAGCGGATCCAGTGGAGGATCCCACTGTTGAAGAGTAGGGCAAGGTGCCACAGCAGAGCCATCTTCGGTCAATTTCATGACAACACCGGGCTTCCAAGAGGTCATGGGTCGTATGCTACGGTTCATGGATTCTATGACCCAGGCTGGTTTATTTCCAGCAGACCCAGCCATATCTCAGGTGGGAGGGGGAGAACAGACCCCTACTGCTCAGGCTCCTAGGCATGCAGCTTTTGTATATCATACCCCGGGCACACTAATCGTGGGCAGAGCGTAGCCAATTGCAGCAGCTATACCTGAGCCTAGACCTGCTGCGATCGGCGAGCCGCATAAGCTGCTGGATAGATAGACCAGGATTCACCCTCCTGTCTTCAGGGGTGAGCGACATGAGGATCCCAAGGATTTCATTGATAGGTGCAAGGACAGACTGCACAACATGAGTATATTGGAGTCTCACGGGGAGGATTTCACTACCTTTCAGCTGGAGGGCAGGGACCGTAGGTGGTGGAAGTCTTATCTTCTTGGCAGACCAGCAGGTTCTCCTTCCATGACTTGGGACCAGTTCACATGCCTATTCTTGGACAGGTATATTCCACCCTCTCAGTGGGAATAGTTGCAGTTCCAGTTTGAACAGCTCCAATAGGGTCAGATGTCAGTGACCGATTATTAGGAGAGATTCTCTGAGTTGTCTCGCATGCACTTATGATACTTCCTATTGAGTCGGAGCAAGTGCGAAGGTTTGTTGCAGGGCTGCACTTAGATATTCAGGATAGTATAGCACGGAAGGTGGACATGGAAAGTTCCTACCAGCTAGTAGTGGAGATTTCTCAGAGGATTGAGGGTTATAGTCAGAGGGGTAGAGATCAGATGCAGCAAGACAAGAGGGTCTGCTATTCTGAGGAGTTTAGAGGTTCCCCAGATGGGGGCAGAGCTCAGTTCAGGAGGGGTTAGCTTACTAGGCCCACATATCCAGCACCGCCGCCTTTACGGGGTGCTCCAATGCGACCCTATTTTAGTGCTATGCTAGAGAGATCTTACCGCCCACCAGCTATCTAGGGTTCTTACAGTGGGTACTCCGACCATAAGGGTTCTTCCAGTTCTATTTGAGTGCCATGCAAGAGAGTTCATACCGCCCACCATCCATTCAAGGCTTTTCCAGTGGGTATTCAGGCCATCAGGGTCAGACTTCGGGGCAGTATTCCACCACTCCGAGAGGTTGTTTCGAGTGCGGATCCCAGTCATGCGTAGAGATTCTACCCCAGGCTTCAGGGCAAGGTAGCGCAGTAGGGCCATGATCCTACGATTACAGCACCAGCTGACCCGCCAGCCGTCCGGCCGCCCAAAGGTGGAGGACAGGTGGGTAGGGTTCATCCTAGAGGTGGAGGCCAGACAGGTGGAGGCATCCAGGTGGCGCTCCAGCCAGGTGCTATGCTTTTCCGGCCAGACCAGATGCAGTGGCCTTAGATGTCGTGATCATATGTATTATTTATGTCTGTGATAGGGATTCTTCAGTACTATTTGATCCAACGTCTACCTATTCATATGGGTCATCTATGTTTGCTTATTTCCTTGATATTCCTCGTGAGTCCTTGTGTACTCCTGTTTATGTGTCCACTCATGTGGGCGATTATGTTGTTATGGATCGGATTTATCGGTCATGTGTGGTCACATTCTATGGATACGAGACTAGATCGGATCTTCTATTGCTTGATATGACCGACTTTGAGGTCATCCTGGGCATGGACTGGCTATCCCCATATCACGCCATCCTTAATTGCCATGCCAAGACTGTTACCTTAGCGATGCCAGAATTTCCTAGATTGGAGTGGAAGGGTTCGTCTGTCAGTACATCTAGTCGGGTTATCTCTTTTATTAAGACTCGACACATGGTCGAGAAGATTTGTTTGGCTTATCTAGCCTATGTTCAGGATACTACCGCAGAGTCTCCGGCGATTGATCTAGTACCAGTAGTCCGGGAGTTCTCCGATGTGTTTCCTTCAGACCTTCCAAGCATGCCACCAGATCGTGATATCAATTTTTGTATTGACTTGGCTCCAGGTACCCAGCCTATATCTATCCCACCGTACCATATGGCTCCGAAAGAGTTGAAGGAGTTGAAAGAGCAACTTGAGGAGTTGCTAGAAAAGGGGTTCTTCAGACCAAGTGTATCACCTTGGGGTGCACCAGTGCTATTTGTGAAGAAGAAAGATGGGACTATGCGGATGTGCACTGATTACCGCCAGTTCAACAAAGTTACCATTAAGAACAAGTACCCGTTGTCGCTTGATGGTTTTCTTGACCATTTGCAGGGTGCTAGGGTGCTCTCTAAGATCGACTTGAGATTGGGGTACCATCAGCTAAAGATTCAGGACTCGGATGTTCTGAAGACTGCTTTCCGTACTAGATATGACCAATATGAGTTTCTAGTGATGCCCTTCGGCTTGACGAATGCCCTAACGACATTTATGGATTTGATGAACAGGGTGTTCAGGACTTATATTGATTCATTTTTCATTGTCTTCATTGATGGCATTTTGATTTACTCTCGTAGCATGGAGGAGCACGAGCAGCATTTGAGAATGGTGCTTCAGACCTTGCAGGAACAGAAGTCATATGCTAAGTTCTCCATGTGTGAGTTTTGTCTAGATTCTATATCATTCTTGGGGAATGTTGTATCATGCGAGGGCATTAAGGTGGATCCCAAGAAGATTGAGGCAGTTCAGAGTTGGCCTCGTCCCACTTCGGCGACTGAGATCAGGAGCTTCTTAGGGTTAGCAGGTTATTATCGCCGGTTTGTGGATGGCTTCTCATCTATTGCAACACCTTTGACTAGATTGACCCAGAAGGGTGATTAGTTCCATTGGTCCGATGATTGTGAGGCGAGCTTCCAGAAGCTCAAGATAACTTTGACTACAACACCGGTTCTAGTGTTACCTTCCGGTTCGGGGATATATACCGTGTATTGTGATGCTTCACACGTTGGCTTGGGTTGTGTATTGATGCAGGAGGAGCGATTTATAGCATATGCTTCACGTCAGCTGAAGCCCCATGATAATAATTATCATGTGCATGATTTGGAGTTGGCCACGATTGTTCATGCTCTTAAGATCTGGAGGCATTATCTTTATGGGGTGTCCTGTGAGGTTTATACTAATCATCACAGCTTGCAGCATTTGTTCAAGTAAAGGGATCGTTATTTGAGGAGGCACAGGTGGATGGAGTTACTAAAGGATTATGACATCACCATTCTTTATCATCCGGGCAAGGCGAATGTAGTCGCAAATGCGTGAGCAAAAAGGCAAAGAGTATGGGTAGCTTGGCATTCATTTTGGCGGAGGAGAGGCCACTAGCCTTGGACATTCAGTCTTTGGCTAACAGACTTGTGATGTTGGATATTTCAGAGCCCAGTCGAGTTCTTGCATGTGTCGTTGCCCAGTCTTCACTATTGGATCAGATCAAGGCTCGACAGTTTGATGATCCACACTTGATAGTCCTCAGAGATACGGTACTGCAGGGTGCTGCCAAGGAGGTTTCTATCGGCGAGGATGGTGTTCTGTGACTTCAGGGTCGTCTATGTGTTCCTAATGTCGATGGCTTGAGGGAGAGGATTCTAGAGGAATCGCAGATTTCTCGATATTCCATTCATCCAGGTGCAACGAAGATGTATCGTGACCTGAGGCAGCATTATTGGTGGCGGCGGATGAAGAAAGACATAGTTGAGTACGTAGCTAGATGCCTAAATTTCCAATAGGTTAAGTATGAACACCAGAGGCCAAGAGGCCTACTCCAGCAGATGACTAGACCGGAGTGGAAGTGGGTGCATATGACTATGGACTTTATAGTTGGGTTGTCGCGGACCTTGCAGAAGTTTGATGCAGTTTGGGTCATTGTTGACAGGTTGACCAAGTCAGCACACTTCATCCTAGTTGTGACTACGTATACTTTAGAGAGATTGGCCCAGATTTATATTCAGGAGATAATTCGGCTGCATGGTGTACCTGTTTCCATCATATCAGACAGAGCTCCTCAGTTTACTTTGCATTTCTAGAGAGCAGTATAGAGTGAGTTGGGGACCCGTGTAGAGCTCAGCACAACATTTCATCCATAGACCAACGGGCAGTCGGAGCGGACGGTTCAGATCTTGGAGGTAATGCTCATAGAATGTGCGATTGACTTTGGAGGGCAGTGGTATCGATTCTTTCCTTTGTCCGAGTTTTCTTACAACAACAATTACCACTCCAGCATCGAGATGGATCCATTTGAGGCTTTATATGGTCGGAGATGTCGTTCTCCCATTGGGTGGTTTGAGTCCGGCGATGCTAAGTTATATGGTACTGATTTGGTGAAGGATGCCTTGGAAAAGGTGATGATGTCCAAATACACTACTAAAAAGTAAATGGACACGGTCACATGCAATATAATTTACCCAACTATGAGTCGGGGTCGAATCCCATAGAGAACAATATGTAGGCGATTAGGCGTGTAAGAGAATTATCACTTATTATGCTACGCCAAACACTTAGAATGATTTTTGAAAATATTTATCACTAAATGAGAAAATGTAACCTAACCTAGAAAGCAAGTAAAATGATCAATGGCTACAAGAATGGATGCATCGGGAATTACACTCAAGTAACGATCCAATGCATTTCACGATTTTACAAATATGAGTTTATGTTAATTAGCTTCGGGTAATAATTCTATATTAGCTTCTTTCAAAGACTAACAAGACTTCTTAATTGAATTATTCCTAAGACAATTAAGAGATTAAGAACACCCGGATATGGCTACAAGTAGTTCAATCCTATCCCTAGGTAGAATCTACAAAGTGAGGGTTAAAGACTCAAGTTCTTGTTAATTAATCTTTCCCAACCCCAAATTATCTTTCCCAAAATTAATTCGAAGTTAATGGGCGAGTCCTAGGGTTAGCTAATCCTTTTTGAAACATTAAAATAACAAGAATAATTAAAGAAATAATAACTCACTTCGATATAACTAAAAGTCGTCCAATACATAAGCACAACAAGAGATTTAATCCACACTTTAAATATGAATATTCCCATAAACAAGATTCAACTTCACACTTAGAAATACAATACAAAGAAAGGAAATGAAGAAATGAGCATAAATGAGTAAGAAATTCTCAACCAAAAACTTAAAATCTTCAAGGCCCAAGTGTATGTGCAAGAACCCTACCTTCCAAAACTTGTCTTCTCTAGTCTAAGAACTGAAAATAAGCCAAAGATATTTTACAAATGAGCTAGGTCAGGTATTAAAGGGTTGGGATGAAGAAAATGTGAAATAGCAAAAATGCCCAGCACTGAAGCAAGATATTCGCAATTGTGAACCCTGAGATTACTGTTTCACATCGCATTTGCGATCGTTATCTTCGCAATTGCATCTTGACACTGTGCACTTGGTTTCGCATTTGAGATCGAGATCTTCGAATTTTTGAAGGTTGACTGCCTGGTTTGACTTAGCATTTGCGACCCACATCTCGCATTTGCGAACCTTGACTAGAATTGTTTGACTTCGCATTTGCCAAGTTGATGTCACAATTGCAACACCTGAGGCCTTTTCCCAGATTTTCTTCTTTTCAACTTCTCTTTGACTTGTTTTCACTTGGTTACTTCATGATCACTTCTAAATCACATAGAACCTACAAAATAGAAGTAAACGATATTAAACACATGATTTTATCAACCAAACATAGCAAAAAATCAAGATTAAAGATGAGATAAGTTGGTAAAATACCAACTTATCAAACCCCCAAACTTAAACTATTGATTTTCCTCAAGCAATGAAAGCGGCAAAATGTCACGACCCAAAATCCATTGAGGCTGTGATGGCGCCAGACACCACCGCCAGGCAAGCCAATCAATAAATAGTTGTATTGAGTTCCTATTTTAGCATTTTGAAATCGTTACTTTTCTTTTCATTACATAATAATCGAATAAAAATCAGCTAAGCAAATAGCGATGGCTTAACAATCCATTCATTAAAATACATGCCAAACTCATCCTAGAACCTGGTGTCATATGTGCATGAGCAAATTTCTAAGAAAGTATACATCTAATACAATGCTTGTCCGGAGTACAAACTGAACAAGGAAATTTAAAATACAATACAATACATCTGAGGGAGACTCTGCCGGCTGCGGGTCGTCTCGGGATGATGCAGCTTGTCTAAGTCTCCAGGTCAGCTACATCATGGTGTCAAGAAAGGCCACTAGCTATGAATGTACCTATGCAATAAAATGCATAGCAAGTGCAGTATGAGTACGAAAATAATGTGTACTCAGTAAGTATCCCGCCTAACCTCGAAGAAGTAGTGACGAGAGGTCGACTTTGACACTTACTAGAGGTCCAACAATATCAAGTGCACTAAAGAAATGAATTAATATAAGTCAATGTAAATACATAAGACATACAAGTATAGCTTTCGTGGTACAATTTCCCTCTTTACAATTTACTCAACTCTTTACTAGAAAATTCTCTCCGTAACCGAAGCATATAAATAAATATAGTGGATTTCGTCAAAGAGGTTTTCATAATCCAAATCAAGGGAAAACCCTCAGATGAACTCGCATTTTTCCAAATATTTCGCACGATTCCATGAGGATAATTTAGATATAGGAAATGTCGAGGCGTACGGCCCGATCCAACATAAAAGTAAATTGTGCACTGCCGAAGGGTCGAACGACGCGAACCATAGATGCATCTATTAACCTTCCATGGCGTACGGCCCGCTCCCATGAGAGTGTGGTACATAAATCCTACTGAGGCGAACAACCCGATCCCATAAGAGTGTGGTACATAAATCCTGCCGAGGCGAATGCCCGATCCCATAAGAGTGTGGTACATAAATCCTGCCGAGGAGAACAGCCCGATCCCATAAGAGTGTGGTACATAAATCCTGCCGAGGCGAACAGCCCGATCCCATAAGAGTGTGGTAGGAGGACTTACCCCGCTCACGGATCATACATGCGACACGGCTACACATAGTTTTCTCGAGTTATAAAAGTGTTCTTCCATTTCTTTTCAAAACATGAACTTCGGTGAAAGCTTTCAAGATTCCCATTTTTATAAAAAATTTTGATTCTTTTCAAAAATATTTAATACGTATGCTCAATCCAGCCTATTCACAATGCAAACAATAACACAAATAAAGTATAATAACAACAAAGAATGATGTAAGCCTAAAACTACTCGGACATAGGCATAATTAGTAGCTACATACGGACTCTCGTCACTTAGTGCGTACGTAACCCCCACAAATAGTAGCACATATTTAATTAGTTCACCTATGGGGACAATTCCCCCTCACAAATTTAGAAAGGAGACTTACCTCACTCCGAAGATTCATAACCGGCCTCCAAGCCCCTCCGACGACTCAAACTGATGCACAACGCCCCAAAACTATCCAAATAACGGGAACACCAATGAAAATATACTCTAATACTTGTAACAATTTAATTCATATAAATTCCTAACTCCGATCGGAAAGTTGACCAAATTACCCCTCGGGCCCACGTGCCCGGATTCTGAAACTTTTCGAAGATAATGATTACCCATAACCTCGCAAGCTCAAATATATGATTTTCTCTCAATCCCATGCCCAAATTCATGGTTAAAATCCAAAAATACACATTCTAGGTCTTTGTTCAAAAATCCCAAATTCCCACCAATTTCATGTCTAATCTATGTATAATCCAAGTGTTTTAACTCAGAGATGGGAAGAAATCACTTACCTAAGTTGCTTGATGAAGATCCTCCCTTGAAGCTCCCCAAAATCTCCACACCAAATGAAAATGAAGAGAAATTGCCTAGACCTCGGTTATAAAAATGCACACTGCCTCCAGTCCTTCTGCACCTGCGGTCACCTCGCCCGCACCTGCGCGCCCGCAGGTGCGCCCAAATATCCGCACCTACGGCTTCCTCCTTCCTAGTCGGGCTCCGCACTTGCGCTTCATTCTACGTATCTGCGCCTTTGCAGGTGCAGAATTAGCCTCGCACCTGCGCCCCCAGCCAAGCCAGCCACTCCCGCATCTGCGACACCAAATCCGCACCTGCGGCCAAAGCCTCGCAGGTGCGGCCACAGCAGACACCAGCAGCTTCAGCTCCTCCTCAACTTCAAATTTGATCAGTTAACCACCCGGAATCCACCCGAGGCCCCTGGGACCCCGTCCAATCTCACCAACCTGATCCAAAACATAATGCGGACCTGCTCGAGGCCTCAAATCACATCAAATAACATCGAAACAATGGATCGCATCACAATTCAATCTTTATGAACTTTGAAATTTCCAACGTCTACATTCGATGCCGAAACCTATCAAATCACATTTGATTGACCCCAAAGTTTTCACACAAGTCACATTCAACATTATGGATTTGTTCCAACTTTCGGAATCGCATTCCGACCCCGATATCAAAATTTCCACTTCCGGTCGGATTTCTCAAAAACCTTCAAATTTTTATCTTTACCAAATGGCTTCAAATAACCTACAGACCTCCGAATTCGCTTTCGATCGCTCTCCCAACTCCAGAATCACCATATGGAACTATTCCCAGACTCGGTATCCCATACAAACATCAATATCACTAAAATGCACTTCAACCCAGACTTATGAAATTTTTTCCAAAATGCTGACTTCTACAATATGTGCCGAAACGCTCCCTGGTCATCCAAAATCCGATCCAAACATACGCCCAAGTCCGAAGTCATCATACGAACCTGCTGGAACCTTCAAATCCTGATTCTGAGGTCGTTTACTCAAAAATTCTATCTTAGTCGATTTTTCCAACTTAAGGCTTCTAAAATGAGAATTTTCTTTCCAAATTGACTCCAAACGTCCCGAAATTCAATTCCGACCACACCTACAAGTCATATCACCTGAAATGAAGTTGCTCATGGCCTCGAACCGCTGAACGACACGCTAGGGCTCAAAACGATCGGTCGGGTCGTTACACAAAATCTCTTTCCAAGTATTTAACTCAATAGTGCATCAATTCATGCCAAGTTAAAAAGTTCTACTGCAGGCACAAACACATGACTTCGATCGGTACTAACAATTAATCCAAAGCATATGAAATACTAAAAACTCCTCATGAATTTCATTACCATTAAAGTTCTCAAACACTATGTAAATCAAAGTAGCAATCAAGTCATGACACTAAAGCTTCAAAATTTGCATCTCTATCACAATTATCTTCCCTCGTTCATTCCTCCCAATTGGAAATGGGATTAAATTCACAATCAAATCTCATGTTCCCTCACACTTAAGAGAGAATCCCACACTCATAAATTTCCATTCAAAACATAAATGGGATATCAAACGGAAAGAATTAACTCTCTCTCACAAAAATGTTCAAATGCAAACAAGTAGTACCATAGGCTTGCCCTTCATGTATTTCTCCACTAATGTAGACACACTTGGTTCAAAATCAATTAGGACTTAAAGGGTTGTAGTTTAGGCTTTTGGTTAAGTTAGGGCACAATTTGGATAAGAGTGACTCAAAACCTCTCTAAGCTTTACGATTTGCAATAATTAAAGCACTCCTCCTTCAGAACTTTTTCCATTTTTTTCACTTTTCATTCTACACCTAATCTTTCCTTTATTCACAACTCCTTATGTTTCCTTCCTTTTTCTTCTTTCTTACCTTTTTTTTCAAGGAAGATTCCACTATATTTTTTTTTGTTTTTTACTACCTTTCACCTTTTAAGCACCTTCCACATCACAACTTTTTCAACCTTCACTCCCAAACTTAGGCTTTTAGCCTATGTTTACACTTTCAAAGTACATAGGGAGGTAGGGTGTCAAAAGATAGATCAATAAAGAACGAAGGGTTAAATCTTGTAACATGGTTGCCAAATAAAACTTTTAAAGTCTCAAAAGGGTTTGACTTGGGAAAATATGCAAGGGTAGGAAATTAAGGCACAATAGCGGTCCAAGGAAGGCCTAACATCATCTTTCAAACCAAGTTAGTCTAGGATTTCGCCTTGAAGCACATTCCATGCAAGTTCTAGACTACAAATAATGTAAACGAACTTCACAATAAGTCTCACCACACATGGCACATGAAAACTCAAGTGGAATACAAATCCAAAATCCAATTGAAACCAATGAACTCAAGGAAGTCATATATAGTCTAAGAGGATATTTAGTGAATTAAAGAGCCAAACTTTGAGTCTAAAAGTCATGAAAAATGATCTTTACTTCAATCATTTTTCTTTTTCAAAGATCAAGAATTTATATACCGAGGTCTAAATCATGTTGGTACCAAGCAAGCCACAAATTGGCCAATGGGCACAAACCCCAACCCATACCACTTATTCTTCCTAAATTAACAAAAACTATATCTAAACTACAAGACTAATTCCCTTAAGAAATTCTCCTAGCTATCTATCATCGAGTAAAGTCGAAACAAAAATTTAACCAAAGTTACCCAGTTCAAAAAAAATGGCATCCTTGGAAAAAGAATCGTGGCGAAAAGAAAACCAAGGATATCGCCACCAAAATAAAACATACTATATGTAGAAAAAATCAAGAAGATAATAAACATCAAGTCAATAAAATATACTATATATAAAAAAAATTAGAAATCAAGAAGCTAATAAACATACTAATATAACACATCATATGAAAACAAAATACCAATCTACCATATCCACAGTTATACAAGAAGCCACCCCCAACTAGAAATGTTGCAATATTCCCAATGCAACTAAACAAAATAGAGTAAAATGGTGGAAAGTGCTCCCTAAATAATTCATCAAGTGCTCTCCTCGCTGCCGGACTCAGTCACATCCTCCTCTCCTTCTTCCTCGAACAAATGAACTGGAGTATCATCATCCTCTTCTGGCTCGGTCGATGCCACTGGCTCTTGAGGCTTTAAACTTTCCATAGCCCTTTCACATCCTTCCACATGCGGGTGAAGAATTATCTCTCTTCTGTTCTGTTTTCTTCATCCTGGTTTGTGCATTTTCCAGTTTGTCATGAGAAGTTCCCAAACTACCGTGCGCCGTGGCCAAATCAGTATATGCCTTCTCCAGCTTCTTAAGGTGATCCCCCTGCCTCTTCTAATCATCAAGATACTTTTGAAATTATTTCTGTGAAATGTATGCAGAGCGTCCCTCAGATGTTTCCCCAGGTCCATGTCGAAGGCTATCAACTAGGTCGTGAATCTGCCATATTTCCTCTGAAAGCATAGCAAATGGTCCTCTTGTAGAAGATGAAGGCTGGCTACCCTGGTCAGTCTGAGAAGAAGATCCCAACTTTCTCCTTTAGATTTGATGGTGCCACCCTCTCCTTTGTTCTTTAATGGTTGATAGGCTTTCCCAGCTCTATCCAGTTGTCCCCTGGGTCCTCCTAAACCCCAGCAAGTTGGCACAACTCAGTGATAAGAGATGGGAATATCACTGATGGACCATTCTGAAGCCGATACTCCCTTATTTCATTGATGAAAATCTCACCAACATTGAGCGGAATAACATAAAGAATGCAGGTTGTCATCTACGCTCTCGTTACTGGTACATTCCATATATTCGACACAGGGGAGATGCGATTACATATGATGGCCAGCCATATCTTCGCTTCAGTAGTGAATTCTTTGGACATGATCCCTCTCTTTTCATATTCCTATGGAACAACCACACTCGAGCATAATTTGGAGACCAACCACTCCCCTAAGGCACAATATTTTGCATGGAATGGGGCCATGTCATGGTCATGCATGTGATAGACTTGGTTCACAGCTTCAACTCCGAAATGCACCATTTTGCCACGAATCCTCATCTTTGGATTTTTTAACCTGATGGCCGGGAGATTTGCGTAGAACTCCCTCACCTATTGTTCATTGGCTCTGCAAGGTTGAGGGGAAAAATAGGTCCAACCTATGTCTACAAGTCTCCGATGGAACTCGGGAAGACGTTCCGGGACCTTATCCAACAATATGCCACTTTTCGGGAGCAATTTCTTCGACATCAACTCGGCATAGTTCTGTTCCTGACATTCAAGTGATAAGAATCAGTGTTGGTCATAATTCTCCTCAACATCCAAAGGATTTTCATGCGCGGATTCATTAGAGTTCAAGCTCATTTTCAGCTTTCGATACCTGTAAAGAAAGTATTTGAGTGAGATCGTGGTATGGCTATGAAATATATTGCAAAAAGAGTCAAATATTGCAAAAAGAGTCAAATATTTCAAAGAAATGATTGGAAAGTTGAAACCTAGCCGTAGAAAAAACTTCAGGATTTTCAAATCTGCAGAAGCCTGCTCTTTGATGTCGCAATTGCGAAGGCAATAGGAAATCACAGGTTTCGCAAATGCGACATATTCTTCGCAATTGCGAAGGTTGCCAGGCCTAACAGGTTCCGCAATTGTGATCACCTCTTCGCAAATGCAAATCTCGCAAATACGAAGGGGCCGTCGCCCAATTGCGACCTCATCGTCCCTAGCCATTGAACAGTCTAAAATATTTCGACAAAATCGCACTTTTAGATACCCTAATCAGTTTTTAGGCACACAAATATGTAATAAACATCACACACAACCACAAATTGAAGAAATTTTAATGATTCGGCTAAGAATCTCATTGGGGACTTTCATCGATCATATATTAAGCACACAAAATCACTTCTATTTTAACAAAGTCATGGGTACTCAGAATTCTCCATTTTTTCAAGAAAAGAAATAGGCTCACACTACCAACCTCACCCATAAATCAACACATGAATTAAGCAATTTTTTGATCAAATTCTGACAGAAGAGCGATCCATTTTAAACCCAGGTTTTGAAAAATAAAGGAGAGAAGAAGAAGAAGAAGAAGAAGAAGAAGAAGAAGAAGAAGAAGAAGAAGAAGAAGAAGAAGAAGAAGAAGAAGAAGAAGAAGAAGAAGAAGAAGAAGAAGAAGAAGAAGAAGAAGAAGAAGAAGAAGAAGAAGAAGAAGAAGATGATGATGATGATGATGATGATGATGAAGCAATAGACAATAAGAGAACAAATATTGAGCCTTCATACCTTGATGCTTGAAATTAGGAGTGAAAAATGGTGGATTTTGAGAGTTAGGAGAGTGAGGAAGATGAAGGTCATGTATCTTTTGAAGAGCCCCAAATTTTCTAACTCTTGTTCAAAATGAAACGCATTTACCCGTTTAAGACCTGTGATGTCGCATTTGCGACCCGTTCCTCGCAATTGTGAACTTTGAAGTTTCAATAGTGGTCGCAAATGCGACACTTTCCTTGATCAATGCTTCTGCAATTTCAGCAGCTACTGGTTTTGGCTCTCCGAAACACTCCGACCTGCTCAAATCAACTCCAAAAATTCTAAAATTTGGCAGATTAGTCAAAAATAATATTTTAAGATATTTTAAAAAGAAAATTCAAAAATAACTTAAAAATTTTAAAACGATGGATTGCCTCCCACCAAGCGCCGCATTTAACGTCGTGGCACGATGTGGATCAACTTTGCCACTTTTCTTGCCACTTGGACGATATGAATTGGGAACCTGACTTGGACTCAAGCTTATGACCACAAGCGATGGGGGTGGTAAGAAGATTATCAAGCCAAGCATTAATTTCTTCATTTTGCACTTCTTGGATTTCATATGAGGAATGTCATTTTGCTTCCGTGTACCTTCAAACTGTAAAATGTATGGCCTTTGTCTTTCCTCCTTTCAGCCCTGATTGACTCGTGTAGTTCAATTTCCCATATCACTACAAAATTCTAATGTTGAGAAATGTTTGAAATGTGACCTCAAGCCACCAAAGTGCAATTCTTTCCGTATTTTGACATCCTCTTGGTCCCCCGAACTAGAGTTATTTTCAACCATATCTTCAAACTTTTTAGCTGACTCTAACTCCATATTTTTCTTGGCATCACTAACACTCATGGAGTCGATTGGAGGATGTTTAATTCTTGATTCCTCAAAATAAAACTCACTTTATTCCTCGATGTCGGACTCTTCTTGACTTCTTTCCACACTCTCAAGTTGGTGGGCACAGTGAGCCTCAACCAATATTTTCATTCGATCTTCCAAAGTGCGGACATGCTCATCATTTTGAGTCAAGAATTGTTTCAAGTCCTCGAGTTCCAAGTTGTGCTTCTCCTCATTTTCAAGAATGGCCTCCAACACGAGCATCATCCTCTCATTTTTAGCATTTGAGAGTTCTTCTTGGTTTTGATCAAGTTCCAAGGAAGGATTTTCGGCTTCCACATCTAAGGAAGGCTCTTGGCTGTCATTCACTTGCGAGGCTTTTTGGACCTCTAAAGCTTCAAGCATTTCTCCCATTTGTAAGTGCAACCTTTCAAGCGCCAAATCATTTTGGAGGCTATTTTCCAAAAGATCCTCCAAGGGATTTTGCTCTTTGTTTCCTCCTTTAAGTAGGCATTCTAACATGAGTTTGAACTCTCCATTTTGACCACGCTCAACTTCTTCCACTTCCATATCCCTAAAAATTTCATCACAAAAAGTAGAATCATCATAGCTGGGGCTTGGGGAAGGGAAGGACAAATAATCACAATAATCCCAATGACCATTTTGACGATCACACTTATCACAAATACTCCACTCATGGGTTTGCAATTGTGCGCACAATCTGTCCCCGGGAGAATTTAAACATTTTTTCCAAGAGTGTAGTCCTCCACAATAAGGACAAGGGTCATCAAAGTATGAACAACTACCATCCGACGTATTTTCACCATATGATGCCAATTGTTTTTTAAACTAAGAAAATAAACAAGAAACAAACAAGAAGATAAACAAATATAAAAAAAATAATTACACAAATATTCACAAGTTTGGACCAAAGCACTTACGCTTACTTCTTAAACAACCTAAATAAGCCAAATTATTCCCCGGCAGCACTGCAAATTTTGATGACGTCCAAATTCACTACTAAAAATTAAATGGACATGGCTGCATGCAATATAATTTACCCAACTATGGGTCGGGGTCGAATCCCACAGAGAACAATATGTAGGTGATTAGGCATGTAAGAGAATTATCACTTATTATGTTAATCCAAACACTTAGAATGATTTTTGAAAATATTTATCACTAAATGAAAAAATGTAAACCAACCTAGAAAGCAAGTAAAACGATCAATGGCTACAAGAATGGATGCATCGGGAATTACACTCAAGTAATGATCCAATGTATTTCACGATTTTACAAATATGAGCGTGTTTATGTTAATTGGCCTCGGATAATAATTCTATATTAACTTCTTCCAAAGACTAACAAGACTTCCTAATTGAATTATCCCTTAAACAATTAAGAGATTAAGCTCACCTGGATATGGCTAAAAGTAGTTCAATCCTATCCTTAGGTAGAATCTATAAAGTGAGGGTTAAAGCCTCAAATTCTTGTTAACTAATCTTTCCCAACCCCAAATTATCTTTCCCAAAATTAATTCGAAGTTAATGGGCGAGTCCTAGGGTTAACTAATCCCTTTGAAAATATTAAAGAACAAGAATAATTAAAGAAACAATAATTCACTTCGATTTAACTAAAAATCGTTCAATACATAAGCACAACAAGATATTTAATCCATATTTTAAATATGAATATTCACATAAACAAGATTCAAGTATTGGAAAAAATACTACACACTTAGATATGCAATACAAAGTAAGGAAATGAAGAAATGAGCATAAATGAGTAAGAAATTCTCACAAAAGCTTAAAATCTTCAAGACCCAAATGTGTGTACAAGAACCCTAGCTTCCAAAAACTATCTTCTCTAGTCTAAGAACTGAAAAATAAGCCAAAGATATTTTACAAATGAGCTAGGTCGGGTATTAAAGGGTTGGGATGAAGAAAATGTGAAATGGCAGAAATGCCCAGCACTGAAGCACGATATCCAGAATTGCAAATATTAGTTCGCAATTGCAAACCTTGAGATTACTGTTTCACATCGCATTTACGATCATTATATTCGCAATTGCGAACTTGGAACTATGCACTTGGTTTCGCATTTGCGATGGATATCTTCACATTTGTGAAGGTTGAATGCCTGGTTTGACTTTGCATTTGCGACCCACATCTCGCATTTGCGAACCTTGACTGGAATTTTTTGACTTCTCATTTGCCAAGTTGATGTCGCAATTGCGACACGTGAGGCCATTTCTCAGATTTTCTTCTTTTTGACTCATTTTCACTTGGTTTCTTCATGATCACTTCTAAATCACATAGAACCAATAAAATAGAAGTAAATGATATTAATCACACGATTTTATCAACCAAACATAGTAAAAATCCAAGATTAAAGATGAGATAAATTTGTACAATACCAACTTATCAAAAGGTAAAGTTGATTCAGGAGCGACTTCGCACAGCACAGTCCAGACAAAAGAGTTACGCGGACTAGAAGGCGAGTTATTTATTATTTATGGTAGCCGAGAAGGTTCTCTTGAAAGCCTCACCGATGAAGGGGATCATGAGATTTGGGAAGAAGGGAAAGTTGAACCCAAGGTTTATAGGCCCATTTAAGGTGTTGAGACAAGTTGGAGAGCTTGCACATGAGCTTTATTTTCCTCCCAATCTATCGGGAGTTCATCCCCCCTTCCATGTGTCTATGCTCCGGAGGTATCATGTCGACTTGTCACATGTGTTAGAATTCAGCATGATTCAGTTAGATGAGAGTCTGGGTTACGAAGAGGAGCTATTTACCGTTGTTGATCGGCAGGATCGCTAGTTGAGATCCAAGAGGCTTTCTACAGTAAAGGTTTAGTGGAGGGGCCAACCAGTCAAAGAGGAGATCTGGGAGTCCGAGAAGGACATGCGGAGTAGATACCCAAACTTATTCAGCACTCCAGGTATGATTCTAGACCCATTCAAGGATGAATGTTTGTTTAAGAGGTGGAGAATGTAACGACGTCATTTTTCTTTTAGAACCTTGTTCCCCTAAATAAGACTCCCCGTATGTGCTTTTACTGTTTTATGACTTGCGGGGGCAGTTAGTTTGGGATTTGAAAAGGTTTAGGTTGAAATCGGAACACTTGGTTCCTTAAGTTGGCCTTAAAAGGCTAAGTTAGACTTTCGGTCAATGTTTTGGGTAAACAACCTCGGAATCAAGATTTGACGGTTCGAATAGGTTCGTTTAATAATTTTAGACTTGGACGTATTGTCAGGCCCTGAACTTGGGGGGCGAGACTGGCACCCGGTTCCTCACCTATCCTTGCGTACCAACTTGTGACTAAGGGACTCTGAACATATAACGTCATACTTTGGCCATGGGCCACATTGCAAGACAATTGCAAATGCTGACTAAACATTAATACAATGTTGGGCCGACAAGGCTGTCATAACTACTACAGCTGTCAAACCAACAAAATTTACATAAAAAGCCTACAAGCCCAACATACTGCACTAACTAGAAGGATATGTCTACAAGCCTCAACTGATGGATATATTGTGATCGGAACAGGGCTATAGTCTACCCATAACATATATACATGTATATATAAGATGTACATAAAGCTCTATGTTGGCCCATGTCACTGAATGGGTTTTGAAGATTGACAAATGTTGACAAGTTGAACCAGGTCCATCAAAGCATACACACCTGAACGGAGCAGTTGGCATAAGAATCGTACAAGCATAGAAGATATCAGTGATTGCTGAGTATCAAAGAATTAATAGGATGTCTCCTAATACGAAAAGATTGCAAATTGATGAAGATGACAGAAGTTGAATTCAGCTATGACAGAAATAAAGGAAGGAAGTTGAGTTATATTTGAACTCGTTTACTCAAGTAGAGTTGGATCAGAAATAAACCATGGACTCAACAACTGACTCTATAAATACTCAAAGTATTACTGCTGAAAATTTTGACGCACAAAGATTAAATTGAATCAAGTTCTGAAAGCAAAATTCCCAGATATTTGCAAGCAGAAGTATTGTGCAAAGGCTAAAGTTCAACTAGAATAAACAGTTCCATCTGTTTATCAGTGAGTCTAGTTAGTTGTAGTAGGAGTTTTAACATTGTATCTTTTCAGCTTTAATAGAAGCAATTGTAATAGGTACACATTGTTCAAGTTAGAGTTAGCTTGAAGTCTGTAGAATTTAGCTAGAGGCTAGTTGATACAAAGAGTATTAGAGTTAGTTCTAAGATTACAAAAGAGTTTATTTTGTAAGTCCGTTTGGCTCAGATTTTTTAGTGAAGTGTTTGAGAAAATCCTACTGAGGAGTAGGTCGTGGTTTTTTCACCTTTTGAGCCGGGTGTTCTCCACATAAAATATCTGTGGCTTTACTTTACTGCTTTAATATTCCGCAAATAGTAGTAAGTATTACACCAAGAAGAACCAGGTTCTTCTTACTAGACAGCACTCGAAAATTGGGTACTGCACAATTAACTTATAATATTGTATGGTATTGACGTCTAAAACATCAATATGTATCAGATAAGGTTATCCTTGAAAAGGATAACACCTTGGAAAAGACCAAGATGAGTGCACCACATGGGAACTGGGAAGTTCAATCAACTGCAAGGCCACCACTCTTCAATGGCTAGTACTATTCGTGGAAGAATAGAATGAAGGACCACCTTATTGGAGAGGACTATGAACTCTGGGACATAGTCACTGATGGACCACTTGCAACAATGAAGAAAACGGTTTAAGGTGTAGATGTACCTAAGACTAGGGCTGACTGCACGGCTGAAGATCTGAAGAAATGGGAGAAGAATGCCAAAGAAAAGAAGTGGCTAGTGTGTGGATTAGGACCAGATGAATACAGTAGAATCCAAAGTTGCACCACTTCCAAGGAAATCTGGGATACTCTACAAGTAGCCCATGAAGGAACAACTCAAGTGAAGAGGTCTAGAGGTACACTACTATACTCTCAGTATGAAAACTTCACTATGAAAGAAGGAGAGACAATTCAGGAAATGTACACAAGGTTCACAACCTTGACAAATGAACTCAAGTCTCTTGGAAGAATCATACTTGAAGAAGACAAGGTAGAGAAGATCTTGACAAGGGTTCTGCCTATCTCCTGGGAAAGCAAGATCACTGCTATCCAGGAATCCAAAAATATGGCAACCCTTAGACTGGATGAGTTGATTGGAAACCTCACTGCTTATGAACTCAGAAGGCAAACCATGAAGATGGATGCCCCAAAGAAGGAGAGAAGTCTAGCACTGAGGATCACTGAGGGAGCTGATCTGGAGGAGGATGAGATGGCCATGATAACCAAAGAATTCAGAAACTTTCTCATGAGGAAAAAGGGCATCTCCAGGGGAGGAAACTTCAACAAGGCAATGGCACCAGAAAGGTTAGCTAATGAGGGATGCTACAAGTGTGGAAAGACTGATCATCTCATCAAAAACTGCCCTCAGTGGGAATTAAAATGGAGGAAGGAAAGATATGAGAGAAGGAACAGGAGGAAGGAACAGGTTGTGAACCTTGTGTACATTT
>ML409006.1:65665-88021 GCA_005239525.1 Nicotiana knightiana
TATGAAGAACCAGAGGTAAGTATCTCACAACTTAAAACTAAAATAAAGTTTTTATCTAAGGAGAAACTCTCTGAGTTGCTACTTGACTTCATAGATGATTTTGAGGAAACAACCAAAGAGAAGGATCAACTATCTAAAGAGTGTGCAATGCTAAAAGCAAAATGCATGGACCTGGAAATAAGGGTCAGTGAATCTGAAAAGAAAAACATTGTCTTGATGAACCATGTTCATCCACTCGAAACTGAGCTTCTAGAGCTAAAATCTGAAAACTTAAAGTTAAGACTAGGATATAGTAAAAAGGTAGTTGATCACTCTCATGATGTGTTAGAAGAAGACTTAGGTAAACTGAAAGATAAAATTTATGCCAAGGATGAGCAGATAAGATCTCTTAAAGAAGATCTTGGCAAAGTCAACCATGAATTAGATCGAACTTGTAAATGGAATAAATCCTCTGACGCCCTGATATGGCTTCAAGAGAATCATAGTAGCAATAGGAGAGGGATTGGCTTTGGAAGTCAATTGCCCAGGTGGGATCCTAAAAACAAGTATCTCACTCTTCCTGAGAATAAAATCTGCATCCATTGTGGTAAGACTGGACACTACAAATATGAGTACACTGCAAAAGAACAGGCCAGTCGAAAAAATGAGAGGTTTGTAAAAGGGAAAAACTGGCTGCCAAATTAGGCCAGGAAAAACATGATTCATCCATTCTCTCATAGAAAAGGACCCAAACTAGTTTGGGTTCTTAAGACTAACCTTTGATTCCTTTTGTAGGTTCAAGTGAGAGAAGGCAGCCAGATTTGGTACTTGGATAGTGGCTGCTCAAAGCATATGACTGGGAACATGGAACAGTTCCTTTCACTTGAAAGTCTCAAAGGAGGAAATGTCTCCTTTGGAAACGGAAAGAAAGGTGAAATTATTGGGGTTGGTAAGGTAGGTAAGGATGACACACGATCCATTGAACATGTGTATCTAATAGATGGCTTGAAATATAGCCTGATCAGTGTATCACAACTGTGTGACAGAGGTAACCTGGTTGCTTTTACTTCCACAAAATGTTTTGTGATTAACCTGCTTACTGACAAGATTGTTTTGCAGGGAAAAAGAATGAATAACATCTATGTCATAGACTTGTCCACACTGTCTGAAAATGAACTCACTTGTCTAAGTGTGTTGGACAGTGATCCCCTCCTGTGGCACAAACGACTTGGTCATGCAAGTCTAACTCAGCTTAACAAACTAGTCTCTAAGGACTTAGTGGTAGGACTTCCTAACATTAAGTTCAAGGAAGACAAAGTTTGTGAGGCATGTGCCAGGGGGAAGCAGGTAATGTCCTCTTTTAAAAGTAAGAAAATGGTCTAGTTCATATGGATCTCTGCGGTCCTATGAGAACTTTAAGTAGAGGTGGTAAGAGATATGTGATGGTGCTAGTTCATGATTTTTCAAGGTTCACTTGGACCTTATTCCTGTCATCTAAGGATGAAGCATTTGATATGTTCACCTCATTTGTTAAGAAAACTCAAAATCAATTGGGACATCAACTGGCATCAATAAGATCTGACCATGGTACTGAGTTTGAGAATACCAAGTTTGCTGAGTTCTGTGATGAACATGGTGTCAATCACAATTTTTCTGCTCCTAGAACCCCACAGCAAAATGGGGTTGTTGAAAGGAAAAACAGAACTCTTGAAGACATTGCAAGAATCATGCTTCTATCAAGCAAACTACCTCACGGCTTCTGAGCAGAAGCAATTAACACTGCATGCTACATTATTAATAGGTGCATGACCAGACCTCTGGTAGAGAAAACTCCCTATGAATTACTTAAAGGGAGAAAGCCCAACATATCCCATCTTAGGGCTTTTGGATGCAAGTGTTATGTGCATAATAATGGCAAAGATTCTCTAGGAAAATTTGATCCCAGAAGTGATGAGGGAGTGTTCTTGGGATATTCAACACATAGCAAAGCTTATAAAATATACAATAAAAGAACTATGTGTGTAGAAGAAAGTGTACATGTTGTCTTTGATGAAACTAACACTTTATCTGAGAGACAGGAACCAGAAGATGAGGAGCTTGGACTGGTGAGGAGCAATGACCACATTGAAGCACCTATGGCAGATGGAACAGGTGATGGACCAGGTTCAACAACCCCACGCAACTCGACAGGGGGAATTCTACATGAAAATACTGGCCCTGATCCTGTTCCACAACTACAAGACAACATGGAACAATCCAGAAGTGAACAACTGGTACTCAAACCACACAGATATCAGAGTTCTCACCCACTTGAGAACATCATAACAGACTTGAGATCTGGAATCAAAACTAGATCTTCTTTGAAAAATCTGTGTGCGTTTGATGCATTTCTATCCTTGATTGAACCAAAGAACATTGTTGAAGCCCTGCAAGATGCTGATTGCGTAACAGCCATGCAAGAAGAGCTGAATCAATTTGAGAGGAGTCAAGTATGGCACTTGGTACCCAGGCCACTAGACAGATCAGTAATTGGCACCAAGTGGGTCTTCAGGAACAAGCTCGATGAGGATGGAATTGTTACAAGAAATAAAGCTAGACTGGTTGTTCAAGGATACAACCAAGAAGAGGGAATTGACTATGATGAGACCTTTGCTCCTATGTCAAGATTGGAGGCAATCAGACTTTTTATACTATTTGCTGCACACATGGAATTCACTCTTCATCAGATGGATGTAAAGAGTGCCTTTCTTAATGGCTATTTGAAGGAAGATGTATTTGTAAAACAACCTCCTAGTTTTGAAAGAAAAGATTCACCCGATCATGTGTATAAACTTGACAAGGCTCTCTATGGTTTCAAGCAAGCGCCTAGAGCTTGGTGCGAGAGATTGTCAAAATTCCTGCTGGAACATGGGTACAAACGAGGCAAGATAGATAGTACTTTGTTTTTAAAGGAAAAGGGAAAAGATCTTCTGATTGTGCAAATATATGTTGATGAATCATATTTGGGGCAACTACTGAAAAGCTTAGTAAGGAATTTGCTACATTAATGGGGAGTGAGTTTGAAATGAGTATGATGGGTGAGCTAACCTTCTTCTTAGGTTTGCAAATCAAACAAAATCCACATGGCACAATGATACATCAACAGAAGTATGTGAAAGATACCACAGCTACAAAATTGGATGTGGATGAACCTGGTTCATCCGTTGATTAGAAGACATACAGAGGGATGATTGGGTCTCTACTCTATCTTACTGCAAGTAGACCTGATATTATGTTCAGTGTGGGACTATGTGCTAGGTTTCAAGCCAATCCAAAGGAGTCCCACCTCACTGCAGTAAAAAGAATTTTAAGATATCTGAAAGGCACCACTGATTTGTGCCTTGTTATCCTAAAGGTAGTATGACCTTGTAGGATATGCTGATGCTGATTATGCAGGTTTCCGAGTTGACGGGAAAGTACTTCAGGCATGGCTCCCCTTTTGGGCTCATGCCTTGTCTCTTGGGCCACCAAGAAACAAAATTCAGTAGCCTTTTTTACTGCTGAGGCTGAATATGTGGCTACAGCCTCTTGCTGTGCCCAGTTGCTATGGATCAAGCAACAACTCCTGGACTTTGGTATAGATGTGGGATGTATTCCTATTTACTGTGATAACACTAGTGCAATTATTATGACTAAGTACCCGGTTCATCACAAGAGAACTAAGCACATAGATGTTAGGCACCATTTCCTTAAGAATAACTATGAAAAGGGAATAATCTCAATCGAATTCTGTGCTACTGATCGTCAAATTGCTGATATATTTACCAAAGCATTAAGTAGGGAGTATTATGGAAGAAACAAGCTTGAATTAGGGATGATTAAGATCACCTAATTGAAAAACAAAATTGAAAAAAAAAGGAAGTTTTGTTTGGCTAGAAAATTTTAATTAAGTACTTAATCAGATTAATTAGTTCTCAGTACTATGTCTTTATTGCCATACTCTTCTGCCATGTATTAATATGATTTCCTAGTTACTAATGATGTTTCTCTATCTTTGTGAATTGAGGCAAAATAAAGATTTTTAACAGGATGAACCTGGTTCATCCATGCTGGTTTACATGACTGACAAGGTACGTTCTCATCTCCATACATGTATTAGTTCAAGTACATTCATACATGAGCAAGACTCTATCCATTTATGGTTCAAATTCATATTCTCGTACTTACCCAAATATTGAACCAGTTCCAAGAAGTTTTGTCTCAATTAATTAGCCTAGTTTTAGGGGGAAAGTAATTGTCTAATCAATTCCAATCGCTGACAGTCCTTAATCCATTAGTATCCTACTTGGGTTAATACACTTCCGTTGTAATCTCCCCATCCACAAGTTATAAATAGTCCATCATTACCCATTGTGCATAAAGCAACAGTCGAACCTTGTTCAACTTACTCAACTCAAAATCCCTACTGCCTTTTTATTTCCTCTCTCTAACAAAATCAAAATCATGTCGTCTCCTCCACCAGCTTCTTCTGACTCATCCCCAAATAGAGATTATGATGGGGGAAACTATGAATCCGGCTTAAACTCTTCCTCAGTTTATAGTTCCGAGTCTCCGGAAAAATCATCAACCCCAGAACACTCTACAATCCCTGAACCCACACCAAACTCTACCCCAGCCCCCAAAACCCGTCATGTTAAGGTTATTGCACGCAGATCTGTGGCTTCTGGTTCAAGAGAAAAATTCTTGGAAGAATTGTTACATGCTGAGAAAGGCTCCAAACCAGAATCATCCAATGATTCATTCAAATCAGCCAATGAAGACGAAGCACCTGGTTCATCCAGTGCTGAGAAAGGTAATACTGAAGTTACCTCTGATTTAAATTCTGCTGAAAATCGATTTGTGTTGGTGGGGTCTGTGGTGGATGTGGAAGTGCCAAGAAGGCAAAGAAAATTTGGGAAAGAGAAAAATCTTGAGAACGAGGGAGAAGTAGATGTGAGGGGATCCGGGGAGGATGGTACCACGCTTGCAATTTGTGGCCCCATTCTTGAAAATCTAGAATAAGATGTCATGGTTTTAGTGGGAACTACTGAAGTTGAGGAAGCTGTTGCTGGGTTGGAGAAGTTAATGAAGGAAATAGATGAACATGTTTCTTCTGGGGAAGAAACTTTGGCTGAAAGACTGAAGAAGCTGGGGGACTCATACAACCCCAAGAAGAGAAGGACCCCAATGTCCAAAAAGTCTAAAGCCTCAGTTCCTTCAAAGAAAAGGAAGACTGTTGATTCTGTTGGTGTACCTGTTCCTAGGGTACGTGCTACGAGAAATATTGTACGAGAAGAGGAGGAGAAGTTGGAAAAAGCTCTGTAAGAGAGCAAAAGAAAGAAAGCAGCGAAGGGGAAAGCAAAGGTAGGGGAGCCTGTTGAAGCTATTCTTGACGATGAAGAGTTGTTGGACCTGGTCCAACAAGAAGAGGAGGCTGCTCCAGTGGTTATCAAGACACCCAAGCCCAAAAAGGCTAAGACTTCTTCAAAGAAGTCAGCTACTGTGTCCATCACCATTGGGAGTACTGCTTCGAGGACAAGGTCTAAGATAGAGAAGGTGAAGAAAGTACAGATTGTTGAGAGGGATGATGATCCAGAATGGAGTGGAGAGGAAGAGAAGGAGGTTGGAGAAGTGTCTACTGACAGAATTGCCATGTTTGGCAAGAGAACGATCTTGAAGGGAAAGTTGTTGAAGGATTTGGAGGAGCCTGGAATGAGGTATTTACTGGATTTTCTGGCAGCGCAGGGCTGAAAGGACATGGTCCTTCACATGGAAAGCAGGCTGGTCAGAAATGAAATTGTGGAGTTCATGGGGAATGCCACAGTCATTGGAGGCAGGGTTACCTCATTGGTCAAGGGAGTTGAAGTCTCCTTTGATTCTCAAGAACTAGGAGTCATTCTAGACATTCCAGTTGAGGGTTATGAAGACTACAAGAGGCATAGATGGCCTTGTTTAGATGGAATGGCCTCAGCTCTCAATATCACCAGATTCTTCTACGACAATGAGAAGGAGCTTGAACCTAGGGCTGTGTACAAGAGTGAGATGAAGCCTGAGCACAAGCTGTTCTTTGAATTTGTGATCAAATTTCTGCTGCCCAGACAAGAACGAAGACACATTGCTAACTACATGGATTTAACCCTCATGGAGTATCTGTACAGAGGAAAGCAGATCAATTGGCCATCTTTTATCATCCAACTCTTGGACAGAGTGGTGAATGGCACCAAAGCCCATGCGATCCCTTATGGCTTTATTCTGACTGCAGTTCTTGCTCATTTTGGAGTTACTACAAAGAAGGCTGAGATGGCTACTACTAAGGATTTCATTGGGAAGGACACTCTGCTGTCTTGTGATTATACTGTCAATGCCCCGTCAAATGAACCTGGTTCATCTCGAAAGCAACCAGTCAACAGCAAGGTCCGTACTCTGGTGCAGGAAAGCGAGTTAAAGGATATGGAGATCCTTCGATTGAACTCTCGCTTAGTTGAGATGGAATATGAGCGTGATGCTCTCAAAGCTGAGTTAGCAAAGGAGAAGGAGAAAAATAAAGGTGTTTTACACCAAATGTTGTCCCTTCTACAAATCAAGAAACTAGCCTCATCTGCACCCTCCCAACCTTAGGAATGACCAGTGCTACCCCCTCCAAACCAATCAAGTGCCCAGTTCGGGACAATGTCTAGTTTTTGCTTCAGTTTTTATTCTGTTTTTCTCATGTTTTGGCTATTTTGATTTTAATCTGTTTTGGTGTTGATCATCACTGTTAATCACTGAAAGCTTATGTTTTGAAAAATGTCTCAACTTCTTATTTAACTTACATTATTAGTTTCTTGGGTTGATTAATCATGTTTGCACTTGCAGTTGTCTAAATTGGCCATGAATAAGAATTAAAAACTGGTAAGTATCATTTTGCAACTTTTCGATGATGCCAAAAGGGCGAAGATGTGCTGTGTGTTTTCAAAATTTTCAAAAGTGATATTTATAACCTAATGAACCTGTTTCTCAATGATTAATGCTTAAAAATATACAAAGTGTTGAAGTGTATACAGGATAAAAGCACAGAGCTTGTCATCATCAAAAAGGGGGAATTTGTTGGCCCATGTCACTGAATGGGTTTTGAAGATTGACAAATGTTGACAAGTTGAACCAGGTCCATCAAAGCATACACACCTGAACGGAGCAGTTGGCATAAGAATCGTACAAGCATAGGAGATATTAGTGATTGCTGAGTATCAAAGAATTAAGAGGATGTCTCCTAATACGAAAAGATTGCAAACTGATGAAGATGACAGAAGTTGAATTCAGCTATGACAGAAATAAAGGAAAGAAGTTGAGTTATATTTGAACTCGTTCACTCAATCAGAGTTGGATCAAAAATAAACCATGGACTCAACAACTAACTCTATAAATACTCAAAGTATTACCGCTAAAATTTTTGACGCACAAAGACTAAATTGAATGAAGTTCTGAAAGCAAAATTCCCAGATATTTCCAAGCAGAAGTATTGTGCAAAGGCTACAGTTCAACTAGAAGAAACAGTTCCATCTGTTTATCAGTGAGTCTAGTTGGTTGTATTAGGAGTTTTAACATTGTATCTTTTCAGCTTTAATAGAAGCAATTGTAATAGGTACACATTGTTCAAGTTAGAGTTAGCTTGAAGTCTGTAGAATTTAACTAGAGGCTAGTTGATACAAAGAGGATTAGAGTTAGTCCTAGGATTACAAAAGAGTTTATTTTGTAAGTCCGTTTGGCTCAGAGTTTTTAGTGAAGTGTTTGAGAAAATCCTACTGAGGAGTAGGTCGTGGGTTTTTTACCTTTTGAGCCAGGTGTTTTCCACGTAAAATATCTGTGTCTTTACTTTACTGCTTTAATATTCCGCAAATAGTAGTAAGTAGTACACCAAGAAGAACCATGTTTTTCTTATTAGACAGCACTCGAAAATTGGGTACTGCACAATTAACTTATAATATTGTGTGGTATTGATGTCTAAAACATCACTCTAGACCTGGCAACTCCGAAGGGTATGGAGCTTACCGATCAAGCTGAACTCGGGCAACACCTAATGAGGAGGTATACCCATCTGTCTGTTTGAACATGGACGCATGAAATGCAGAGCCCCCAGAAAAGGGATGTCTGTACGAAATAATGTACCGAGTATGTAATGCAATATACTGAAAGCTGAACTGAATTGATAATATAACAATTGAAAGCAACTGAAAGTCAAAGATAATCTGAAGATATGCTTATCTGTTGATACGGACTCAACTCTCTCAATATAGTAAGTAAAAATAGTTGCCCGGCCTTATAAGGCTCGGTATAGATATAATTGCTCTGTCGTAGTAGGCTCGCTCATAGGAGCTCGGCAATACTAGGCTTTGTATCTCGGCCAACTGGGCTCGCTCATAGGCGCTTGGCCACAATAGGCTCGGTATATAACTTACCATCTAATCAGAGGTTGCCCAATAGGGGCCTGCTCATTGATTATAGCTCGATGATAATGAAAATACTGTAATAGTGTATATATAGACTCTTTACTCTCTTAAGTGGAAGAAAGAAATACTCAATTGAATATTGTAACTTACAAGACTAGAAAAATATACGTAAATTCCGGGACATGAATTTTTTCTTTATACCTCATTATCAAAACTTGTATAATTACGAGATCATGCAAAATTAAGGAAGAGCTTAGCCTTAACATACCTGAAACAATTCTCTTTTGCGAAAACACGTAACGGAGGATCGAAGTAGGGAAAAATCCGTATGATATTCTTGAGAAAGATTATACCGGGCCTTCTTTGAATTAGAAATTCACGTTGCACCTTGTAATATTTCAGAGAATCTCACGTTGTTATTGTTATTTCTCTCTTAGTAATGTTGGAATGCCATTTTACTTAGTCTTAGAAGAATTCCATACCTTACTAATAGATAGACCAAGTATCTATATGTGTAAACAAGATGGCCTTTTGTCTTATGACTCATTTTATGCATTTTGCAACTTTGTCTTAGTCTATGCCATGTGGAAATTCCCAAAAGACACTTATCCACTTAATAATATAATTATTTCCACAATTAATCAATTATCCACATAATTAAGAATTATCTCAAATTACATAGAATACTACTCACTTTTAACACACCTTATACACCTTACTATCATGGTCATGTGGTACCTTGTATGGTGTTAGTCCATAAGTACCAGGTATTTAGCTCGTGCCGTATTTTATCCTAAAATGTCAAACTTCAACGAAAATTTATTTTCTTTGATTTTCTTACCCTCTGATCTTCACGAATTTATTCATCACTTGTTTGAAATAGCATAATGTTTATAATTTCCAAATAATCTTGTCCTTGAACTGAGGTTAATTATCTTACGACAATTTCACGTATAATACTACAGGGTGTAACATCGTCGTAATATAATACTACATGACGCAATATCGACATAATACTGCGGGGCATAACACGTATGCTTGGATCGAGTTTTGGATGACCTGGAACCGTTTCGGCGCCTAATATTTAAAATTGGTTCTTTGAAGGTTTTTGAAGTTCTTTAAATTTGGTTTGGAGTAGTTTTTGGTTATATCAAGGACTGAATGGAATTTCAAGACCAGGAATAGTTCTGCAATGTCATTTAAGATATGCACGCAAAATTTGGTATCATTCCGAGTAGTTTAAGTACGTTTCGGCACATTGGCAGTAAATTGAAGAACTTAAAGTTCATATTTTTTATTCAATTGATTTCGGGTGTGATTCTTAGTTTTGAAGTTGTTTTGGGCGTTCTGAGAGTTCGGGCGAGTCCGTTTTATGATTCAAACTTGTCGTTAAATTCGGGTGGGGCCTCGATGGCCCCAGGTATTAATCGGACGAGGCTCGGACCAAGTTGGAACTTAGGAGAAACAGCTGAAGCTCCCAGCTGTTGGTGTAATCGCATCTAAGATTGGAAAGCTGCAGGTGCGAGCCAAGAGCCACAAAAGCGAACAAGCCAAGGCTTCCCAGAGTCCGCAAGAGCGGGGAATTTAGCGCACATGCGAATGCGCAGGTGCGATGACTGCGACCGTAGAAGCGGCAGTGTCTGCATGCGCGAAGGAATCGATCGCAGCAGCGGTTGTGCACGAGCGGCCCTAGCTCCACAGGTGCGATGGGCCATTGGCCAGGCTTGTTCCGTAGAAGCAGATTTTTTACTACAGAAGCAGCCCCGCAGAAGCGAAAGACCCTCCGCAGGTGCAGAAATCGCAAAAGGCAGAACCTTTATTTAATGCGGGACTTAGTCATTTTTGTCTCATTTATTCCATTGTTGGGCGATTCTTGGAGCTCTTAGAGAGGGGATTCTCATCTAACACTTTGAGGTAAGTAATTCCTACAAAATATCAGTCAAATCCATAGCTTATGGGTAGATTATAACATGTAAATTAGTAAACATTATAGGTTAGGTGAAAATCTAGGTTTTTGATAAAATGATATTTGATCACGAAATTCATTATGGAATCTAGTAAAAATCATATATTTGGGTTAATGAGGTTATACATAACAACTTTTTTCGAAAATTTCCGGAATCCGGACACGTGGGCCCGGGGTTGAATTTTAGGAGTCTTACATTTAGGGTTGGGTAACCTCTTTACTAGTTGGAATACGAACTTTTGAGCACCTATTGATTAGTTTATATACTATTTGACTATTTTTGGATTGTTCGGCACCAAATCGAGAGTTTGAGCATAATCTTGGACCGGGAAGTAGGCCTTGAGACGAGGTAAGTCTCTTTTCTAACCTTGTAAGAGGGAATTAACCCCATAAGTGAATTAATTAATATGCGTTTCTATTTGTGAGGGCTATGCACGTACGAGGTGACAAGAGTCCGTGCGTAGCTACTAATTATGCTATAGTCCGGGTAGTCTAGGACCAATATCATGCTATACTTGAAATGGTTGCACCCTTACTTGTTAATTTTGTTTCTTAAGTTATATTACAAAAAAAATTGATAAAAGAATTCTAAAGGGTTAAGTTTCACTTATTTGAGGTTGTGAATGGAACACTTGACTGATATTGAAAATTTTGTGTTTCTTTAAAGTATTTCCTATTTGTTGAGCGGGCCGAACGCCTCGGTAAAAGATATATGAATCTATGATTCATTCTGTTCGACCCTTGGCAATGCACAGTTTAAATATTATTATGTTGGATTGGATCGTACGACCTCGGCATTATTTCTGCATGATAAACTCTTGGAACTTTTCATAATTGATATTGCTTCAATATTCTGATGATATAAATCGTTAAATGATGAAAGATAAATTTGAAATTTAATATTTGTGAAAGGAGTATTTATCATTTCCTGTTATTGAGTTTTCAGTATTACTCATGTAATCCATGTTTAGTTATAATTATGATATATTATTGTTATCACATAGTAAGTGTCTAAGTCGACCCCTCGTCACTAGGGTTGTGCACGGATCGGATCATATCGGATTTAACACATTTCGGATTTGAATTTCGGATTCTAAAAAATGCAATCTTAATCTGATCCAAATTATATCGGATTGGATTTTAAAGTTTGGATCGGATCGTATTTCAGATCGTATTATTTTGCCTCAAAGTTGCAAACTAATACATATATTTTCTTTGTAAAAGAGGCAATGCATTAAGAAACATTCATGTTTATGCAATTATGAGAGTACTATGGTGCCAATATAGCTAAGCAATTGTAAATGTAAAAACTTGGAGGAAGATGTAAAGGAAGTACTGACTATCCGAAATTAAAGTGTAGTATTTATACTTTGCCTAATAATTTCGGATTTCGGATCGGATCGGATTAAAATATACCAATCCGAATCTGAAATTTTAATAAACACACGAAATCCGTTCCAATCTGAAATCTGAAATTGAATGGATCGATTCGGATTTTGGATATCCGATCCGAATGAACAGCCCTACTCGTCACTACTTCTTCGAGGTTAGACTAGATACTTACTGGGTACATGTTGTTTTTGTACTCACGCTACACTTCTGCACTTTATGTGCAGGATCTGAGGTAGGTGCATCTGGATATCAATCTGGCATGCAAGCTTGACTCTGGTGCGAGACTACACGATGAACTTTCCTTTCGAGCCGTTCTATAGCAGCCGAAGTGTTACGACCCCAAAACCGACCCGGTCGTGATGGCTCCTATCGTGGAACTAGGCAAGCCTGCACTCCCAACCAATTTGATTTCTATCATAACAATATTTAAATATTAACCTTTTTCATCAGAGAAACCGAAATAAAAGATAAAATCGAACCCAAAATACTGTAAAAATAAATCCCAACATCTGGTGTCACTAACTCACGAGCCAAAACTACTACAACGTCAGGAATATAATGAGATAACAATTGTCTGGAGATAATAAAAAAAATATACTAGGGGAAGATAAGGGAAGAGAAGACGAGGCTGTGATTGCCAGGCAGCTACCTCAAAATCTCCGACTGAGGCACCACACTGAATGGTCAATAACCGCTATCGGGACCTGAGGTACCTGGATCTGCACACAAGGTGCAGAGAGTAGCGTGAGTACACCAACTCAATAAGTAACAAGCCCAAAATGTGGTCTGAGAGGTCGTGACGCACTAAACCTAAATATTTATAACAGAATCAATGTACAGAAATTTAGGCATGCTTTCAGTTAACTAGACAGCTCAAAGTGATAAGATAAGTACATTTCCAAACAGTTCAACATATGTAACTTAACGTATCCTACATGCCAATGCATCAACTATATGAAATGCACAATGTGCTCCCACTCTCAAATACTCGTCCACTCAGTACTGTATATGGCTCACATGGCCCAGGGAAGATCCATCTCAGAATATATACACGTCAGACAGAAGTCACTCAGTACTGAGGAAGGCAAATCCAGCCCTATGGAGAAGATCCATCTCCAGATAATAGAACACCTCACAACCACTCGCTACTTTATATGGCTCACACGGCCGAGGGAAGATCCATCCCAGAATATATATACATATATGACATCAGTCTTTCAGTATCGAGGAAGACCATTCCAGCCCCATGGAGAAGATCCATCTCTAGATACAAATACTTGTGACAAGATCCATCCCCCAATAATATCACTGCACTTACTGGGGGTGTGTTACAGACTCCGGAGGGGCTCCTACAGCCCAAGTGTTATCATAAGCCAGATCCAGTCATAAATCAATATAACATGTTGCAGCATGTAACCCGATCCCATAACTGTCACTCAATATCAGGCTCTCGGCCTCACTCAGTCATCACTCTCCAGTCTCGCTCACATGGGCTCATAATGCATGAACTAACCCGAATTAATGGTATAATGTGCAAGACAACAATTACCGAGACTGAGACATGATATGATATGCAATAACAGGACTGAGTATATAGTATCAATGAAACACATGAAATGACAGCAATAAGCGACTGTTCGGGTCTCGACAGTATCGGTCTGAAGCCTTAACATAATATCTAGCATGATTTCTAGCATGTTTGCATTAATCACATTGATAGTAGTACGGATATCAATAAGGAGGAATCACTAACTGAGCCATGGAATGAACCAGGTCACCATTCTCATGGTGCAAGCCCTCACGCCTGTCACTTGGCATGTGTGTCACCTTAATTACAATCATATAACATATAGTTCGGGGTTTCGAACCCTCAGAACCAAGTTTGGAAGCGTTACTTACCTCAAACCGGAAAAAAATCTACTCAGCGATGCCCTTGTCACTTGAATTGGCCTCAATCGCCCCGAATCTATCCAAAATCAGTATCATATCATTAATACATGCTAAAGGAACAAAGCCCACGCGAAAAATTACCAAATAAAATCAAAAATCCTGAAATTGGCCAAACCTGACCCCCGGGCCCACGTCTCGAAATCTGACAAAAGTTACAAAACTAGAAAGGTCATTCACTCACGAGTCCTACCAAATTTATCAAAATCCGACCTCATTTGGTCCCTCAAATCCCCAAATCAAACTCGACCCTCGAATCTTCAATTAAAGTCTTCAACAAGCCCAATTCACCCATACATATCCCTTTTATCCTTAATAGATTTCATCATTGGCCTTTAAGCCCCAATCTAGGTTATATGATTCAATAATTAATTATTATTAAGCTATTGAAGCACTAGAATCACCAACCATCCTAACAAGATTCAAAAATTCACTATTCATCTTCTTCTCCATTCAAGAACCCTAACTCACAATACCTATTTCAAGGACTTGCATAATTCTTCAACCAATTGGTATTTTCTACTTCACAATACATTCCAAATACCTAATCCATAGTTGTATTTAAGTGTAGGGTGAAGAATTTACCTCTTGTAGATCAAACCCTAACTTGAACCCTTTTGAATGATTCTTGAAGATTAGAGCAATTCCTATGAATTTAAATCCATGTAGATGTTAATACTACCATTAACTAGTGTTAATCCATTATAAAAATATCATAAAACTCATCTTTGATGTGTATTTGGGTTGGGGATGCTCCACCTTCTCTCTAGAATCCAAAACATAGCCTAAAAATGTTGTCTTTTTCTCACTCCCCGAACCTCCTCTATTTTATAGAAAATGAGCTGCGTAGGCTAGCTGTATAGCCTACGCAGATTGGCTACGCAGCTTAACCCTCCCCTTCACTTCCATGCTTATTTTGTTGCGTAGGCAATGCAAGACTCGCGTATCTGTTCTATCACCATTTAGTAAAAAGGTCATAATTTCTTGTAGAAATCTCCAAATGACAAACGGTTTGATGAATTGGAAATTAGACTGAAAGAGCTTTAATTTGATAGGTTATACACCATATAACTCTTCATATATTGAGATATATTCTTGTTTGAAGTTAGATCTTGTGCAAACTCACTTGAAACTTTATCCCATCATATAATTTTCAACTTGACTTAGCCTTAGGGCTCTTGTTGGACCGTAAACCATTTTTAATGCACCTCATACATATATCATTCAAATTACCAGTCTTGTTCATACCCGAATTGATATAATTAGCACCCACCAATCTTCTTAATGATCTTAAAACACTTAGAAATTTTTCCGGGGTGTTACACGAAGTCTCTCTGTTGTTATTATTATGTCTACTTTATTTCAGACAGTAGAGTAGTAAATATTTTTTATATTCTACTAGTATCCCATACTCTTGTGACACCAGGTCTTGGCATACACACTAGTAGACTCTTGGTTTTGGTTTTATTTTACGATCATGATTGCACTTATTAGCTTTCGTGTTATTTATTTTCAAATCTATTACTTCTTGAATCTTTTAAATTTAAAGAAAGTGGGATTTCTTGGAAAAATATTTTAAGAAGGAGAAATGACATAGTTTTCTCACTGGTGGCTTGCATTGCAACGGCGCTAGGCGCCATCACGGCCTAACATGGAATTGGGTCGTGACATTCTTATTGATTGAAGCCCTAATTTATGGTCTATCCCAATTCTTTATCTTGTCCGCTGGTCTGTTATTATCTCCCAAAAGCAACCAATAGTAAAACTTTTTGTTTACAAATACAAAGAGAACTCCATTCTCCTTCAGAGCAGCAAATTCAAAGTTCAAATTACAGGTTAGCATAGGCCCCTTCCCATCTCTTTGGATGAATGGGGTGGTTTAGAAGGCGTTTTTCGATCTACGGTCCCTCGGAGAAAAGGGTTAGGCAGCGGAAGAGACCTTTTTGTATGTGATAATCAAAGGAAGTGGGAAATCTTGGAAAGTTAAAAAATCATCATATAATAATCCACAGATATCGCAATAGATAGGAAATAAGTGACGTTTGTGATGATTTTTCAATCTTTTCTACTAGGTAATCTAGGATCGCCACCCAAACCAACTGAGGGAAGTCGCATCCGTACTATTCTCGTCCCCGCTACATCGAAGAGTACCTATGCACTATATTCCGGTTCACTGATAAGGAAGATAGAGTTGGAGTGGGGGTCTACGATGTGATACTAAAGTATGATCGGGGGATATTTCGGGATGAAGACATTTGGGCCTTACGATGATCTCAGGGGTTTAGGGGTTCTTCTCTTGCTGCGATTACCTCTCTATTTTCAGAAGTATATAGAAATGGTAGGCACTGGGAGTGAGTGAACTACTCGGGGAGAAATGGTCAAGGAGGGGAGCGAAGAGAGTAGGTTGCACGTGACAGACTCTGCTCCTATTTCAAATGCTCTTCTTGTCGTGTTCCCCGTAGCAACTGGGCATCAAAAAGCACCGAATTTGATGAATTATTAAGGGAAAGACAAAGTAAGAGCATGGTATTGGAGACGTTGCAACATATGTCGAGAAGGCCTCCGTTGTTTTTGTACGAACAAAATACGTCCCTCACTTTAGGGCTATCTTTCACCGTTAATAGACATGGTTCAACGTGCCAGCTACGCTTCCTCTTCTAGAACAGTGACAGCCTAGTCTAATTTCTCCTTTCGAAAGTACCTCAGCTCCTTCTATCACAACCCCTGAAAACAGTGGGGCATTGGTCATAGACGAAATTCGTTGAAGGGATAAAACAAAAATGAAGAAGAGAAAGAAAGGGAAGTTTTTTCTTTCTTTCAATCCAAATAAGAGAACAAAGGAAAGGGGGCAAGAATACGTTTCTATTCAGTCTCCTCCAACTCCAGGCTTCTCTTCTCCTAGGAATCCTAACTTGGTATCCAAGCTCAAGAAAGCGATTTATGTTACGGCCTCCAACAAGCTAAAACAGGCACCAAGAGCTCTAGTCGAATTGAATACTTTCAACGCTCATGCTATTTGAAAGAGCTTTCAACATGGAGTGGAGACTCCATAACGTACACAAAGAGTAAGAGACAAACAACCCATTTATAATCAGGGTCAATGGCTGACATAAAGTTTCAACATGAAAAAAATCGCCTCGTCTTTGGGAATACTTAATAACTTAAGTGGGGACAATTGCATACTTCTCTTTTGAGATAAGAGCCTATATTCGCATTTGAATGATACCAATCGAGATGGCTTTTTCAGGGACTAACCTTTTCCCAGAGGCAATCCTTGGGTCATCCTTTTTATTCCTCCGTGTAGATAACTTTATTCTTTTCAACTCAAGTTATTTGTGCTTGTAAGTAGTGTATAATGAATTGTTTTGATTAATTTTTTGTGGAGATGGAGCACATCTATATATATTTTACACATATTTATAACTTTCATCATTTTTTATGCAATTTTACCTATTTATAAATATTTACTATAATTATCATTTTTTATGCAATTAAAATGTTCCGCCTTACGCTCATGCCTTTTAAAACACTGGTGTAAATAAGCAAATTAATAATTGAATCGATTACGACATTATATAGTATGGTTCGATTCAGTATTTTGTTTCTGCCTCTTTTGGCTTTTAATTGGATGTTTCAGATTACAAAGTATGGTTACCTTAAATTTGCAGTTACAAATGGTCATATTATTGCATTAACAAATCATTTCACAAAATCGATAAATCAGAAAAAGTTTTCCCATGACAAATTTTCTAAAAATTACTCCCTTTGTCTCAAACTATCTATCGTAATTTTTAATAATAGTTATTTCAAATTATTTATTATTTTAGAAGTTCAAAAAAGAATTAATTATTTCTTTCCATTTTACCCTTAATAGTATTGTTTATGAAGATAGAGATAGCACATAAATAGAATAAATATTCGATGAAGAGATATTACAACTTAAGCCATAAATAAGGGTAAATAGTCCAAAATCCCTTCTAATTAATGTTTACATAAGGGGCATGTAAAAGAGAAAAATGACAGATAATTTAAGACAGATGGAGTAACTAAAAATTAAGGGTATAATCCAGCACTTTAATTTAATTTTTGACATTTTTTACCAAGAAAATCGAGAGTTTGAGAATTGGAAACCAAAATCATTCAACGTACTATAAAACCCTGGAGCAGAAAACTAATATTTTTGTCACGACCCCATATCCACTAGTCGTGATGGCACATAACCCAATCCGCTAGGTAAGCCAGCTAATAACTATCAAAGTCCAATAATATTAATAAGACAATTAAACAAAAGGAACTATTTGAATCTTATACATTTCCCAAGGACTAGTTGTACAAATCATGAGCTTCTAAGAATAGAGTTTACAAAGCTGAAATGAAGTAAATACAACATCTGTTTGAAAAGTACATAAACAGAGTTTTATAGATCTAAGGCTACCATTAACAAAGGGCAGCTACAACCAGAACGCAAGTACATCTTCAATTTTGGCTCCTGTTTATCACAAAACGTCAGCAGTCAATATCTGCATGCAAGGTGCAGAAGTGTAGTATGAGTACAATCGACCTCATGTACTCAATAAGTAACAAACCTAACCTTAGGTTGAAAATAGTGACGAGCTAGAACATAGGTCGGGTGTCACGACCCAAAATCCATAAGGTCGTGATGGCGCCAGACATAATGTCAGGCAAGCCAAATCATTAATTAATTGATATAACTTTCCGGTTTTAAAATTTATGAAAATATTTCCTTTCACTTTATTACATATTAACCAAATAATAATCTGTTAATTCAAAAAATTAATGGTTTGAATACTACACTTTAGCAAATATATCCCAACACATCCCAGAACCCGGTGTCACAATTACATGAGCAATTTCTAAGAATTTGTACAATCATTACAAAGCATGTCCGAAATACATATTGGACAAGAAAATCTAAAATAAAAATAAATACAGTACGAGGGAGACTCTGTCAGTTGTGGATCGCCTTCGGGTGATGTAGCTCGCCTAAGTCTTCGAATCCTCCACATTGCTATGAAAGTACCTGTGCAATAAAATGCACACCAAGTGTAGCATGAGTACAAAAATAACGTGTACTCAATAAGTCACCCGCCTAACCGCAGAGAGGTAGTTACGAGAGGTCAAATTAGACACTTACTAAAAGTCAATTTAGAATCTTTAAGTGTGACACTAAGCATGATTATCATCGGCAATGTATTAAAATCAGTAATAAATATTTTCAATTCTGTTCACGTTTAACACTTTATATCTTCGTCATATTAATAATAATTAATCAACATGGGTGATTTAATCAAATAACAATTAATCGACGGGAAGGAACAACTTCTTCCAAAATCTTTTTAATAACTTTAAATCTCTGTCATTTCAATTGACAACTTAATATTTCAGGCCAGTAATCAGGCAAAATCATAGCAACTCGCAGTAAATATCATGTGCAAGCAATGCCGACGGTCGAACGGCGCGGACCAACAATAATAAAATGTGCACTGCCGAAGGGTCGAGCGACTCTAACCATAGATGCATCTATCTGCCCCGCTCGCGAATCGATCATGCGACGCGGTTATACATACAAATAATAAGGCTAGCCTGCTCGCGAATCGTACATGTGACTCAGGTACTCATATGTACACATATCCACATAATAAATCCATATTTTTATCAAGAAAGTAGTTTTTCTCAGGAAAGTGGTAAATTCTTCTTATGGGAACGTGAAATATAGTTTTTAAATCTTTGTTTGAAACTCATTTGCCAAGTTTAATGATATTCCATAATACAACCCTACCAGGTATACAATTATCCACAGAGGAATCAATTCTCTTCCTAAATGATTAAGAAAATGAACTCTATTCTTCTTTTGATATTCAATTACGATTTCGATTATATTAACAGTTTAATATTACAGGCAGGATTACAGGCACAACACGTAAGGCATGCTAGTGGGTCCTAGACTACCCGGACATGGAATAATAGTAGCTACGCACGGACTCCTGTCACCTCGTGCGTACGTAGCCCCCGAAGATAATAGCATATACTTAATTAATTCACCTAGGAGGACAATTCCCCCTCACAAAGTTAGAAAGGAGACTTACCTCACTCCGAAATTTCTATAACTGGCCTCCAATCCCTTTCGATGACTCCAAACGGACGCACAACGCCCCAAAACTATCCAAAAAATGACAACCCAATGAAAATATACTCTAATATTTGCAATAATTCCAAATTATATAATTTCCCAACCCCGCTCACTGACATGACCAAAATGCCCTCGGGCCCACATGCCCGGAATCCAAAATTTCTCGAAGATATATTCTACCCATAGCCTTACTAACTCAAATATATAATTTACTCAATTATTCATGCTCAATTCGTGGCTAATAATCCAATTTCAATTTTTCTAGGTTTCTTCAATATTTTCCAAATTCCTACCAATTTCCATGCCTAATCCATGCATATAATCTTGTATCTAACTTAGAGGCATGAGGAGTTACTTACCTTGACATTGCATGAAGGAATCCTCTCTTTGAAGCCTCCCAAGATCGCCGAAGCCAAAGAAGAAATGAAGAAAATGAACCAAGAATCCTTGTTTTAAAAACATTCTGCCCAGGCCGATTTTCGCACCTGCGATCAGATCATCGCACCTGCGGCGTCCTTTTCCTCCAGCCAGATCCGCACCTGTGACCTATTGCCCGCATCTGAGCCTTCACATGTGCGGAAATTTCATCGCACCTGCGATCCTAGCCAAGCATGTCCACTCTCGCACCTGCGGCCAAATCCTCGTAGGTGCGGTCACACCAGATGACAGCAACCTCAGCCTTCTTCAACCTCCCAACTTGATCTGTTAACCACCCGAAATCCACCCAAGGCCCCCGGGACCCCGTCCAGTTATACCAACCTGTTCCAAAATATAATGCGGACTTGCTCGAGGCCTCAAATCACATCAAACAACATCGAAACCATGAATCGCACCCAAATTCCAACTTTATGAACTTAGAAATTTCCAACTCCTGCATCCGATGCCGAAACCAATAAAATCACGTCCGATTGACCCCAAATTTTGCACACAAATCATATTCAACATTACGGACCTGCTCTAACTTCCGGAATCGCATTCTGACCTCGATATCAAAACTTCCACTTCCGGTCGGATTTCTCAAAAAACCTTCAAATTTCTATCTTTAGTCAAATGACTTCAAAATGACCTACGGACACCCAAATTCACTTCCGATCGCGGTCCCAACTCCAGAATCATCATACGAAGCTATTCTCAGACTCAGAATCCCAAACAGACGTCAATAACTCTGAAATGCACTTCAAGTCCAAATTTATGAAATTCTTCTAAAATGCTAACTTCCACAATATGCACCAAAATGCTTCCGGGTTATCCAAAACCCGATCCGAACATACGCCCAAGCCTGAAATCATCATACAAACCTGCAGAAACCTTAAGATCCTGATTCGGAGGTCGTTTACTCAAAATTCCAATAATAGTTTATTCTTCCAACTTAAGGCTTCTGAAATGAGAATTTTCTTTCCAAATCAACTCTAAACTTCCCGAAATTCAATTCCGACCACGCCCACGGGTCATAATACCTACAACGAAGCTGCTCACGGCCTCAAACCGCTAAATGACGCGTTAGAGCCCAAAACGACCGGTCGGGTCGTTACATTCTCCCCTACTTAAACCGGCGTTCGTCCTCGTTTTAAGAACTGCTCTGGAGTTACCTGAAACCATTGTTTAACACCTCGAGCACCTGCCCGTGCTACCACAACCCAGTTTAGTACATTAACTTGATCAAATCAGAAGATTTCTTCTTTTATCCATATAATAAGCTCAGAACCTAGTTCCAATACCTGAAATTTTCTCTGCCAGGCCTAGTTCCAATATATAAACACTATATCGACTACCACACAACATACCAGAACATGATTGCATACCTTTGTTGAATTAGAGCCATGCACCGCAAGATTCATCATCTAACCACAATGACGTTCCCTGAACCTTGATAGCCAAAATTCCACGAATCTGATGCTCCCAATGCACCTCATGACATATATATACATACATCCTGCTATAATGCTGACGATACCACCACAACGAGGGAAATGTGCAGAAATTCATATCCAACTGCAGAGTTAACAAATCCTTGAATACCTCATCTTGACTAGAATCATCACTTCATTATGAACCTGAATAATGGTATTTGTTCTTTAATATACACTTCACATAACCTTATCGCACTGATCCCTAATCCGATAATCTCATCTCACCCAGTATGAACTGCTCAGACAACAAATCACCCGAAAGATGACCAACAGCCTCACATGTTACCATATCGCACCAATAGACCATAACTCGAACATGATAATAAGAAACGACTCAGGAAGGGACTATTCAACTCACGCAACTAATATGAATTCTTATCAGAAAATAGGAAGTAAAACACAAGAAAATAAATATAGGAACCTTACTCATCATCACACGGTTGCGGCGTGCAACCCGATCCGAATAACATACCCGTGGCGACGTGCCACCCCATCCACACATACAATTTACATAAGAAGATATATATACGGAGCTGGTTTGCTCACTATTACAAATTACTGAATATC